>JAIPMN010000104.1:5673-43880 GCA_020650975.1 Apostichopus californicus | reverse complement strand
ATTCTAAAGAACAAAGGGATGTAATCAAACCTATTGTCTTCATTGGATTGCTAATCAATGTCTAGCATTTATCAGTGTGAATTTCAATCATGCAGAAGGATTTAATTTTTATTTTTTTATTTTTTTTTTATTTTATCATTTTTTTCTTTAACTGTCTCTGCAAAGCTCTTTAATCTGAGGACGGTTTGATAGAATTGAAACGTTAACAGATATTGGACAGTTAAGAAAGTTTATGAATGAATATTAAATCCATTCATTAATTCTTCCTTTATTAGCTGACTTGATCCTTTTTTCTTTCTTTCTTTTCCCCTAAATAATTATGATCCTTTTAATTGTATGGAAGGCTATCATATCTCTGGTCACTGCATGTCAAAAGTACAAACGTCTACCATTTTTCCTTGGCGTGGTCCTCTACTTATTTAGTTCCACCTTTTCCTATATATCTTCTGTATACATTAATTTTTGGCTCCATTTTTATATTTATCTTTTAAATTATTATTATTTCTTGGGGGGGGGGGGCATTAGGGCAGTTAGCATTTTATCAAAATTTCCAATCGTTTGTAGCAAAAGTTACAGAAGACTGTTTGGTGATTATGTATTTTGTATCTGCTGTATATTTTACAAATGCCACATAAATTCAATCCCCAATTTTTTTTCCACACTAACTTCCTTTCTTCTTGTGAAACCCCAGCACCTCCCCCTACCCCCCCCCCAACCAACAATAACAACCATATATATTGTACATCATTGTATAATGACATGACACTCAAATTCCAGTTTAATGACATTTATCCTGAGATACTCTTATTAAACTGTTTCCTCTTTTAATGCCATATCTATAATGACCGTAACATTGACATATATCATTTTCACGTTCGTCGGGCAGGAAATGAATCAGAACTCGACACCAAATTTCATAAATGATTGAAATTTACTATGACATTTGAATTAAAGGAAATGGTTGTATATCATTAGTGTACATGATCAGCATAGCCTTTGACACACAGTAAGCAGAACAATATTTGATTTATACACTAACCCAGTGGTGTATGACTTCCGTCCTCTCCCTGCCCCTCTTCCCCCCCCCCTTCCTCCCCCCTTCCCCCCTCTTCACTCATCTGCTGTACCAGTTAACAACAATTCCATTTACACCTCTAGTAGGGTTCCATGGCGATATATGTGTTAACCTAGGTTTAAGAGCTCTGTTGAAAGGGAGTATGAATTTGCTGTGGTTTGTCTACTAAATACAATTACTGTATGCAACAAATTTCATCCTAGGCTGACATAAATGTCCAATGAAAAGGAGAAATGTTTACTTATCAAAAACATTCTTGTCGGCACTGGCATTTTAAGCTGGAACATTTTACTCTCTAAATGTCAGCAAATGCTATTAAATGTAATAATAGAGATGTTATATAAAATGTATTGAAGGTCTAACTCTATATTTAAGTCATACTTTAAACATACAACCAACAAAAAACGTTCGAAAAACACGAAAGAAGGAACGTCTAATCGACAAAAGCAGTTCAAACGTGAAGGACGATGAACAGATGGAATAGAAATACAAAAACAACGATAATAATACACGAAGTGATTGAAAATCTTAAGCTTTATTAAGAGCAATGAAAGAGCGATACTTGCGCAAAAGGCTGGCAATTACGGAAGGGAGATGGCCATACATACATACAGACAATTGCCAGATGCTAGAGCGAGGTTAATACGGTAATGCATAGGTTATATGAGGTGAGGGAGTACGTGCTGTGAATTTTACGGAACAAATCTCTTCCAGGAAAGCTGTATGAAGGCTGCAGATAACTTAATTTACAATAACAACAAAAAACTTCCAACTTCAAACATATAAGTTTGAAATAATATGTCAGAAGAATCTAGCCTCATGATCCCCACCCACCCTAACAAACCCCTGGTTGAAAGTACCTACTGCATGCAACATTCAGGGACGAGGGTGAAGTTATGGTGTTGAAATCTGTTTACAAACTATAAACAAATAGTAACAATCCATTAATGCAATTTTACACCCACCACCTCCTCCTTCTCCCCGATCTAGTTTAACTCACTCCCCTCTCGTCTACCTCTGAACTTAAAACAACCCGTCTCTTCCCCCTTCATTGTCACATTGAGATCTCAAAGAAGGAACTATATTGGAAAGGATATGAAACAAGCTCTAGCTAGACACACACAAAAAAACTCAGACACATCATTTATAAATCCATATTCAAAGATATGTCCAATGAAGAGGAAATATTTGAAAAGATTCCAGGAAGTTGTTTGAAGCTTTATCAGTACTTTATCAAGTTACATCAAAGATACAAAAGAGGAACAATCCTGTGTGGACACTATCTAGAAACAGAAACAATAAAATTCTTGTATATAACATTTTTACTTCAACCTGAAATTCTGTAGCATTGACAAATTATCTGGGAAATGAGAGGGGGTCGTCCCAAAGGTCAACAAATATTTACCTATTTATACACTGTCAGGATTTTCCCAAAAATTTTCATCCATCTGTAGGATGTTGCATTTCAAACAATTAAAGTTAAGGAGATGGATAAATTGTCAAATAAATTATACACGAATAACACATTGGGTGTCATTCCGATGATGCAAAATGTTCAGGGGGAACTTTACTGAAGTGTATTGACGTATGAGTAATGGGATATACTGTACCATCAAAGTATTAGATCCCTAGTGGTCAGGAATATAAAACAAAAAGTGTTGAAATTAATACCAAAATCAAACGGCTCAATCAAATAAATGTCAAAACAGAACATTACCCTCCTTGACATTCTGTAGCATTGACAAATCTGAGAAATGAGAGGGGTTCATCCCAAAGGTCAACAAGTATTTCCCTTTAAATACACTGTCAGGATTTTCCCAAAATTGTCATCCATCTGTAGGATGTTGCATTTGAAACAATAAAAGTTAAGGAGAGGGATAAATTGTCAAATAAATTATACACGAATAACACATTGGGTGTCATTCCCATGATACAAAACTGAAGGGTATTGACGTTTGAGTAATGGGGAAATACTGTACCATCAATTATTAGCTCACTAGTGGTCGGGAATATAACACAAAAAGTGTTGAATTTAATACCAAAACCAAACTGCTGATTCAAATAAATGTCAAAACAGAACATTCCCCTCCCTGTCCCCTTCCCTTCCCATGACCCCCTCCCTCTCTCTCTCTACAGAGATTGAGAGATCTCCTTAATAAACATGAAGCACTGCAAAACATATGCAGATAGATACATTTAATCTCATTGACAATTGGTAAGAAAATTTTAGCTGCCTCCAGTAAATGTTTTACTTTGTCACCTTTTAATGCTTATCATTAATGTGAACAATTCTAGACCTAAAAATAAACAAAATAAATTAAAACCAAGAGCACTGCAGTGTGTACTTAAGAAAAATATTTACATGACAATATTGTGACCTGTAGTATAAAGTAAACCGTAGAATTGTATGTATTTTCTTTCGTCAAAATAAAGCCCTATACACCTTTAAATATTTCCCCTATCATGGTTAGTACATGTTGTAGAGCTCTCACTTAGCCTGACTATGAAATTCAAGTTGTATCCATTTTTACTGGCAGGTGACCTAATATTAAAACCCAAAGCACTTCATACACAACACATACAATTAAATGGTCAACACACACACACACATACATATTAAACCTATCTAAACAATTTCACACAAGGAATTGATTTTCTGGACTGTAGAGGTCTGAATTTTAACGAGGATGTTATCTGCAGGTCGCTATTAACAAAATAGTTTAATATTGAACCGGGGAGAGAACCTTAGAGCGAGAGAGAAAGGGGGGGGGGGGAGAGACTCGACTAGCCTGCACAGCTTACTTTGGATCTGATGATTGCTATAGAGTGGGAATATTAATCAAAAGATCTAATGGTCAGGTATGCAAAATAATATTTCAATAGAGGCAGCTGAACTTTTATGATATCTGCAAAGACTGGAATATTTCAAATGTTAATGAAAATAAAAAAATGAAAAATTTTGTTTGATCATACCCAGTGTCCCTGGTGTCAGATCTTTTGACAAATAGAACTGGAATATATGGCATCAACGAGCAAGATTTAGTTTCGCTATCAAACGTTATATATAGCAATTCGTTGCATATGGAACTAAGGATATCCTGTTGGGTACTTACTTATTAGTCACAACTTGCGAAACTAAAGTTGAGTAAACTACAACTGGGTTGTATTTTCTATTTGAGATTATTTTTTGCCTTTGAATTAAATATACCTCTTTTATTAATCAATGTTTTTCATTAATATTTAAATTGGCAATCACCAACTGCATATACAAAATTCAATGCCCGTTTTTCTAATGATTTACAAACAATATGACAGGCATAGCATTTTAATTCCTGCTAGAATCAGTTTCAAAGGAAGTTTAGAAGTAATTATATAAAAGACAACTCCCATAAAGCTACAATCACTTTTTGTAAATGAGACAAAAACTTAATGAATCAACTGATTTCAGGATGTGATCTTTTTGACAGTAACGTTGAGGCAACAGCAAAAAATTCGGGTTTCACAAATGTTCTCAGATACATTTTCAAAAAAAATCTTTTTCTTTCAGTTAAAAGTGTATGCATTATAACTTAAAACTCACAAGAAAATGTGAACTTATCAGCTTACCAGCTAAGGATTTTGTTGTTTCCCAGAGGAGTCCAAGATGGAGGAGAGAAATAATTGTTGTAAATTTGCAGTTGTAAGCAGATTCGTGCAAAACCGACACAATATGGAATCACAAGATCGTGAGGAGAGTTTATACTGTAACGACATCTTGTCACCATTATAAATGTCACCGTAGAATGTTCAGTGAGTGGAACTAACTGAAAAACCATATGACAATGATGCTAGCAGTGATGCAAGGACTTTACAAGATCACACATCTCATGATCTCAACAACACAAAGACCAAAAAACAGTAAATTGTACATTATAAGGATTGAGTCCTTGGTGGTGCTATGATGGGCATAAACTTTAGTTCTCTATATGTTATAGTCCAAGAAGTAAAAGAAGAAGATTTGGAAGTGATGGTAGATCACCTTTAAATATGCTGAATTATATCCGGAATGTTCTCTTGAGATTAAATTGGGTGATGATGATGATGATGATGACGATGGTGATGATGATGATGATGATCTGGGCTTCTTAGAGCAGACCTAAATGTTTAGTGTTAATCCACTCTTTTATAAATTCCAATAAATCAACCAATCCATGTTCTCTTTAACTTCATACTAAAGACAGGGCACTCTGTCTCATGACATTCAACATCACTTGACCTTGACATACTTGGACTCATTTTCAACATATCATTTCAGGCTACAAAAGATCTAATATTTTTTTTATTTTTTTTTGTTCTGACTGAGTTTTGTGTTGCGCTGAGGAAGCGACCTAATTGACTTTGCATTAATTACGACCTATATAATCCAGTCACTTTAAATTGAGAACTTCAGCTGTTAAATGGGTCATTTCACAAAAGCTAAAAGTGTTATACTAACACAACCTGCACTGATAGTGTACCCATCTTTAACGATCTACAACGTATATCAACATTAATATTCTGCCTTGAACTCATCCTTTAAAGTTATTTACATGCAAGTATCTTGCTATATTACTGGAAGCTATCAAGCTCTTTTCTGTTCCATATTTTCTTGAACTTTCAATTCACAGATGGCTGCGGGTTAAGACCCCATCTGAATATTTCTTCCCCAAAGGGAAATAGAATTAATGTAGGACATCCAGAGTGCAGGAAGCCCTAGAAAATGTTTGGAAAAAACTCTTTACATTTTATTTCCGTTCTTTTCTTCTTTTTTTTCCCCCCTTTTCAGTAGTGACTGCAACTCTGAATGAGGTAATTATTGAGAGGGCACAACAAGTACATCGTCAAGTCGCTAGTTTCGCTGTTCGTAAAACACTTCAAAGAAACAGAAAAGTTTGCACCAGCTGCAAAAATCCTGCCCGGCTAGGACGAAACGATATCAATGTACAGTAGTGCAGACTAGACGGACGGAAAAAGTAGAGAAAAGTAGAGTTAAGATGAATTACAGGGGAGCGCAATGAATCTATGAATGTATTGACACATGATTCTTACACAGCTACACCAATATATTACAAACAGCTTTTGTCCTTGTTTCCCTTGTTCTTCCTTCTTTTTTGGGGGGAGGGGGGTGGAGATGGGAGATCCAGATCTCACCAGCAATCAGAACTGACGGTACCCATAGTTTACTCATTTTACCCATCTGTAGTCATGACTAAGTAATAAAATAATTTTCAATCGCGATTCATCATTTATATTTCAAGACAATGACTGACATCACTGTAATGTGTGCAATCTTTCAATATTTGACATCGATAATTAAAAAAACAAAGTAAAATGATTAGTGATCTTTAATTTCATCTTCATCCATTAACTACTTCCCCAGGCATCAACACTAAAGCTAAGCAGCAGCAACAGCCTTTCACAGTGTATAAAATCTGCACACATACCCCCTACATAATGGTCCATTTCTTCAACTGTGATAAACTAATGCAACAGTCGGCCATTGATAGTGGGGCATAGACAAGACTACTACTGTACTGTCTACTACTGACTGTACTAGCCATGATTCTAACAACAGGGATTCCATTTTTAATGGGCAGAAGCCACAGAGGAATGCTAGGAATTCAAAACAGCACCTGATAGAGAAAATGGGACTGATGGAGGGAGGAGGCGGAGGAAGAGAGACCTTTATCATTGTGGAGACAAACCCCCTGAGACTGTATATTTCAGCTGACAGATTCAGAGAAATTTATTCTTAGGTATGATGATGATGTGAATAACCTGATGATGATGAAATGGGTGAGGGAAAATATGAAATGGTAACCATAACAGAAGGCTAAGTATAGCCCCCATTTGATGAATTCTGATTTCGACATGGCAAGTACAATTTGCACCTTAACGATGGTATGCCTACGTCCAACACCTTACCAAGTGATGACAATGACGAATTCATGTGACGATGTTATCCTCTGCAGAGAGGTTAGCACTGAGTATAAAGGACATTGTTGCATCACACAACGTTCAAACGGGGCAACATTTTAAGGAAACGGGTATAATCACTTAATGGTTGTCTGAAGGGCAAATTTGGTTTACAAGTCCGATGAAATGTAACCAAAATTAACAAAGAATGATCAATATGTACACATACACTAACTATAGGAGAGATGTGTAGGTTTGGTGAGTAGAACAACAGCTTTGGGCCAGTAAAACTCCCTATGAGTGGATCTTACATTAGTCCTACAGTACTTTGACCATTTTTTGTTTTATTTCAGTATCTCCAAAGTAATGGAGGGTGGTACCAATTTATCATTTTTACCTATTTGGGGGTATTTAAGTATTATATACAATCCAACCTGAATTTGATGTACAGTAAACATCTAGTCTCTGGACAACCTCCAACACTGATTTTAGTTGGCCCAACACTGATTTTAGTTGCCCTAACACTGATTTTAGTTGCCCCAACACTGATTTTAGTTGCCCCAACACTGATTTTAGTTGCTCCAACACTGATGTTAGTTGCCCAAACACTAATTTAAGTTGCCCTAACAGAGAGCGAGTGATATTAGCCCACTATAGGCATTGAAAGGTAACTCATTTAAACCCACTATAAACATGCACAATTTATTACTTGACAAAAAATATTATTGAATCACTGCTAAAACTGATTCATTGCGAGACCATTTCTAATAGAAGACTATAGTCCAATGGTGGTTACATAGCGAGTGTTTGAGTCACTTCCTCTCCAGTAGAAGTGGTGCAACCAGCTGAAAGATTTGCCCTAATCATGATGCAATGTAGCAAGCATCTTTACAGCTGCAATATATTAAAGGGTATGTATCATAATATGAGGGCATTCAAAATTCTACTGAGAAAAAATCTCTTAGACATTCTTTGGATGGTAGAATAAAGGAAAGGTCATTGAAGCGGGGGGGCTGGGGGGGCCGCAGCCCCCCAACCAAAATTTTGGGTGAAAATTCGGCAATATGCTGAGAATTTTCAGGCACCTACTGAAAGAAGAATAATTTGCAGTGTGTTTTTCCATTTTTTTTTGGAAAATTTGGGCAATATGCTGAGAATGTTTCGGGCACCTACTGAAAGAAGAATACTTTGCAATGTGTTTTTCAATGGTTAAACTTATATTATCATCATCATTATTGTTGTAACGACTTCCCCAATAATTCTAACCAATATGGAAGGGTAATAACACGGAAAATGATTGTATGTTATTGGCATGTAATGTAATAACCGATGAATGCCTATATGATATGCACATTAACATGTTATGAAAATTTTGGTTATATTTTTCGGGCAAGTCGTTACAGCCCCCCCAAATCAAATTAGGCTCCTACGCCTACGGTCATTGATGGGTAGTGAGAGGTCCTCTAAGGGTGTGCGGTTTTATAACGGTTACCAGTTCACTCTAGGCTCTGGAGGTAAAGCAATGATGTATGATGCTGTGAGGAGACATGTAAGCGTAGAAGCAAATGTAAATATAACCATATGCAGAGCCACTCAAAAATGTCATGGATGATGCCCTGGGTATTGAAACAAAGTATACCATTCGCTAACGAGGTCCTGGAGTTTAAATGGTGAATTGCTACACGCAAATACCAAATTGACAAGGAAACATTAACTTTCCCTATTTGATTTTGTTTGGGCTTAAATTTTACTGAATCTATTAAAATAAATAAAAAGAGACATCAAAATATGGTTTGAAAATATCAACATATTTGTGAACAGTAAGACCATCAAAGTTGTCCAAGAATCTCTTTAGATTTCCCTTTAACCATATATTTTGCTGCAATGAAGCATTGGTGTGGCGATGAAGGAAAGAAATGAGCAGGAACTGAGGAAGCAGTCTTACTGTGCGAATATAAAGTAACAGCGGACATTTTCATTTGCCGAATAGGTTGTTTATTCTATATGCAATTCCGTAAACTGATCTACATGTGCCCTAGTGATGGCGTTCAATTTCTCCACTGAAATGGTAATATAAGCCTACATGGTTACACAAAAATTTTGTTCCTCAAACCATGCCAGGCATAATTCCTCAGGAAGTGAGGAATAGAAAGTGAAAGTGGACATCCTACGTATACGAAGTACTTCAACAAGGGAGTATTATTAACATCATGACATGTTTGTAATTAATGTAACATCATGTAAAATGTTCAATGCTGTGTTACCTGGCTATGTTTTATGTCAAACGGACCAGACCAGAAAAGTATCCACTTATATCTGGTTTTTCTATTTCCATCTCACATATATACTATTTCAATACTCTATATTTACTGTTTACTGTATTTGATACCATCTATATTTATCCTATACTGTTCAAAATGTAAAAAAATGGAATGTAGCAAATAAATTCAATTCAATTCATTTCAATTCAATTAGCTTGTAAGTTTACATTAAATTTACATTTTAATCACACAGACCAAGGTAAAAGTTTGGAGTAACCAAACGCTGAGAGCAATTAATCAAGGTTTCAGTTTTGAGTTGCGAAATTGCGACATTCGAATGGAAAGGAAAACTATGTTACTTCCTTTACCATTACCATGGAGACGAATGGTGGGGCAATTTATATTAACACTGATTAGTATTGCAATTGACTTTGTTCTTTTGATACTTGCACTGAAGGACAGATTTGTTGTTCATGGAACACAGGTCCATCCAATGCAGAAACATTAATGACTGTCCCAAATGCAAGAATCAGAGAGACATCTCTCTAGAAAGAGAGCTGCTTCATATATATTCTCTTGAAAACTTGGCCAAAAGAGCTGGAAGTGGGTCAGTGAGGGCGCAGTACTAAAATGTCACCTAATTCATGTACAGGTTAGGTACAGTAGAACAATGGGAAAGTGCATATACAGTATGTTGATTAAAGACAGGTACATAAAGGTATGCAACATCTAACAAGCATAAGTATGTTTTCTATCGCCTTGAGCCAAAGTAAACCAAAGCAACAGGTGGCCTAGACATCCAGTTCCTACTTTTATTAACGTCCTGGCATCAAAGTACTTTCTAACGACATCATTCTTACAGATAAAGGGAAGCAAGATGTAATCGGCGTAACGCTTGTCAAGTCCGCTGGAAACTGCAGGAGAGATCTACTGGCTGTAGACATGTCGAGGAGGTTCTTACTTTCATGAGGAAATGATTCTGACTACATTACTTACACACAGCACAAACCGAGGACGATATCGAAAAGAACTGAAAATTACGATAAGATCAGACATTCTCAAAGAACACTGAACCACGGTGTGTATGTTTCCTTTCTATTCTGTAAAGCTGGAATCTGTGTTTTGATTTGCTACGATCTGGTTGTACGCTACTCGACTGATAAAAATTAGAGCACGTACCTGCAAAGATGATCGGTTACTTCTGTAGATTTTGAAATCACACCAGTGATGATTAAATGAAGTAATAAGGTTTGAAACAAACAATTTAATATGTTAAAATTTGTGTAGCACTAATTTTTTTGATAGTGGCTTAACTGGTTGATTACTCTCTAATTTAATGGCAAATAAATGCAAGTTTAGATTTCTTAGTTAAATGGACCAGATATCCAATTACGCTTGAATATTACACATAAACTGACGCAGACTAACGCAGAGAAACTTTCAATACAATACAAATTAAAATGGTAGTACAAGAAACTTACAATTCCAAGTAAATTTACTTAGGTGCTTTAATCTTCCTACTATTTTTATTTATGTATATTTTAAACTCCATACAGCTACAGTAGATAATTTAGGAACAGGTATCACAAGGGCCTGTCAACCTTTAAAGAAACGTAACACAATGTATTAAACCCTATACTACTCCATACCTACATCGTACACGACATGATATAAATCTAAATTAAGACATGGTTTACCACGAACAGCTTCTTTTAGTTGATCTGCTGGTGCAATTCCCATCTAGTAATTCACATTTTCCAATACAACAGAAACTTAAATACGCATACGTTTACAGCGGGTACTTCACACATTAGGACCTGATGAAGTATGTTGAACAACAGCATTGTGAACGTACCTTTCTACATTAATTACTGTACAACTCCCAATTTCTCTGTACACTTCCACGACAAGCTTTTTCTTCTCTTTTTTTCCCCACTAAAGCAACACAAAACTAAAATCATGGCAACAATTTAGAAATATTACAAAATAAATTTGATACGAAAAATTTGACTCACTTAAATCCTAGAGATGATGATGATGATCACACTTTTAATGGAGTCAGAATTTAAGCAAAACAAACCTGTTTAAAAACTCCTTTCGTCAAACAGCGATCATAAGATGAGGATAAATATATATTACAGCTGCAACCAAAACCAAAACCAAAAAAAAAAGTTTGATAACTACCACGAATGGAAGAAGTGTCATCATCCAAGTTAATTAAAGCTGTGACTCACGATCAGTCAGACTAATTTTTGTGGGCCAAAACGTCTCGGTTTTTAATGAACTGGAGTTTAGCGAGAACGAGATGGAGAAACGGAGCGAGATTCCTCCTATGAGGGAATGTGTTGCAATTTGGTTGCCGTGGCAGCACTCGCTTGAAGAGAGAGCAAAGAAGCATTAGAAATTAGGACAGAGGACCTGGGGAAGTTTTCTTCTTTTTTTTTCCAAGGGCTTTAAAAGGGAATATATTAAGAAAATTGAAGAGCAAATTAGGATGATATAGCTAACAGCAATATTTGACATTTTAAGTCAAATAAAGAAAATAGTTTACTGGTGAACAGCTTTTACCGGCATCCTTATGGATTACTGCTATCCCCAAAGGACAGAAATTATTAATAAATTTATGTGTGCATATATATCTTCAACTCTCGTATGTACTTCCCCTATCGATATCCTAATCTACGACATAATTGAATTTGCTTGAGTACAATTACGGTCCGTTCAGGGGGGGGGGGTAGGGGGAGGGGAAAAACAGATTTACCAAAGCTTGTACCAAATATCATTCTTCATTAAAGGAAATAACGAAGGCAGGGATCAAAGACAATTTATATTATTCAGTAACCTCAATTTACTAATCGAGGTTACTGAATAATATAAGTTGTCTTTGATCGCTGCCTTCGTTAACATATTAACATAAGAAAGGAGACACAAATGTAACCATCATCTTTGATCGATGCGATAGAAATAAGTGTCATGCACCCACACCCCCTCCCCCCACGCTCGCCCCTTCCACAGCCAAGGAGACACAAACGCAACCATCATCTTTTGATCGATGCGATAGAAATAACTGTAATGAATACCTTCCCCAAACAGTTAAGAAGCATCTCATTCCATTAAGAAGATTGAGTGTTTCTTCACACACACAAGGTAAAAGACTTGATCAAGTTTAAAATATGACATCATTAAGCCACACTTGCTTCAATTATTCTTGTTTTTTCTTTTGTTCATTTACCATGTTTATATTCTCAGTAATGGGAGTTGTGTAATATTGCAAAATGCTGAAAATCTAAAAGATTGAACCTCTTTAATATGACCTGCCAATGGCATTGGTTTCAAGGTACAACGCTGTTCACAACTCTACCTAGAAAATAGGAAAAGGAAGACCAAGGGAAAAGTCAAAAGTTTCAGATTCTAGTGACATTATGACATTTACCATACGACAGCTCCCAGGAAATACTTTTAAGCTACGATATCTCCGAACGGAACAAACTGTTTGATTTAGCTGATTGTTGGAGTTGATCTTCACAATGAACTTGAACTCTATATCATCCTATATATGATGGTACGGTTTGTGTCCCCTCCCTTGCAAACACAATGGCTTATTCTTGACTATCAATAACCCCCAACAGGGGGTTTGGATAATAATGTTACCAGTCAATAGGTAGAAGGGGAAGTGCAATAGGAGGGTAGAGACAGGCAAGAGAGAGGTGAAGAGCAGAAAATCTTTGTGGTTTTGCTTTTAAAGCAGAGGAACTTCAAAACTTGCAGCTCAACTGACATGTGACTTTAATGCTTTACGTTGGAATATTCAAAGGAAAGGAGGAACATTTACAAGGAGAAAAAAATGTTTTGGCTAAGGCAGGATTTTAAGATACATTTCTTATCCAAACTTATTTGATCTACTTATCTTTCAAAGTTTTAGTGCAATATGTCTGGTTCAAAAATTTCTGTTAATTATTTGGTTTCTGCAGTACTGCATATCACTGTGATATGTGTATACAAGACCCTCTAAATGTCGATCAAGCTCAATGCCAAGGTTACAGTAAACACTGGGTCAAAAATTGTTTCCTTTAAATTGTTAAATTCTGTAGCCTGCTTGGTCAGGTAACATCTGTAATTAGGCCCTCTTTAATTACTTTGAAGATACTGGGTGTTAAATTAAATCCAGCTGATACAAATCGGTACTTTTCTCTAGTGCCACAGGAGTTTATTTTGCTACTGGGTTATTTGGCTATATTCGTCGTCCAGGTAGAGAGGTCACCCTCCTGTACTTTGAACAAGCTTCCCGTCTTTCATTAATTTTTAGCTTCCTGAAGTAGGAACTTAGATGTGGTGGTGTGTATACCAAAATGGCTACATCAGGGTTTATATACACTTGAGCTATACGAACTTCATGTACATGTCAAAATATTGCAGCTTCAGCATTAAAGGTTCTAGTGTCTCTATATCCTCAGTGCATACGTTTGTGCAAAGTTGGGGGTATGGGGGGGGGGGCATTGCAGAGACCACACCACAAGGTTTGAGATTGTGAGTACATGGAGTTAAACCAATGGTCAGTGGTGTAGGAAATTATGCATGTGGGCACAAACATCACCCCTCTAAAATTATTTGGGAAGGACCATGATGCAAAACCTCTTGTTCACCTCCCTGTTAGCCAACTTAGACGACAGGAAGATTACTCACATAGCAACTTTGTATTAAAAGTACCTGAGCAGAGGTTATCTAACAATATGACCGGTGATTACCGCCTATTACCAGCAAACTACATGGGCATTTCCACGGTAACTCACGTTACATTTTTGATGTTTTTCGTCTTCTTTTTGTACCATATATTTTACTAACACTTGAGTTTGATCAATTACTTCATGTACAGTAGTAACCACAATGCTGAGGCATACCTCAGCCAAAAAAAAAAAAAAAAAATTGCTTCATGTAGATTTTATAGGGCAAAAAGAGTCGGTAACTCACGTTACATTTCTAAAAGCGCCAAAATTGGAAAACAAATTTTATTTAAAAAGTGTCCTCATACTAAATGAACTCTAAGAAAAGTGAAATATGGTAGTTATACCTTACCTACTAGTAAACATATAGGTTGCCAAAAAAATACTATATCATTGTCCAGTTGCATAAAAATGATGCAAGACACGGTAACTCACGTTACGGTAACTCACGTTACAATTTGTCCACGCATAGCAGTTCATAAAAATAAGTTGCTGACACAGTTCAATCTTATTAATTCTTATGTAACAGCTTCTAGCCTTAATAAAATTATTTCTTATGTTCACTTTGTAACACAATGTAACTTATTTACAGTTTCAAATACTGTAAGAATCACTACAGTGCTCCATATCATCCAACATTATAGCCAATGAACACTGGCGGAAATGGCCAAAACAATTAACATCAATGATAAAGATTGTGTGACATTGCAAGTGGTGAGGTTCAAGAGGCCCTGTGATAGTATAGAGTAATATTTCATGTTGATGTATCTATATGGTTATGAGTTACTATGAGAATGGGGTCTATCACTGGACTAACAGCGTTTATAGCAGCCCCCGTTTTCTTATGTCTGGCCTAGCTTAATGTACAAAAATCAAACTTTCCTTCAATGTATGAAAGGATTAAATTGTAACACATTAACACGCATATTAACTAGTGTTTGCAAGGGGTATCCAGGTACCCGGGTACCCACCCGACGCAATACTACCCGGTATCTAACTTATTTATACCCGAATCCTATGCAAAGTGTGACTTTTTTTCTTTGCATACCGATGGTCAGGCAAGATTTTCCCATTGACTTAGTGTGGTGTTAGGCTACCATGTGGTCGAAGATAAAAGCAATAATATAAGTATTCCATAGATATCTTATAACTGAGTCACAATTTCAGCAAATAAATAGATGGTTAGGCTAGATTACCCCAATGACCTAGTGTGGTGTTAGGCTACCATGTGGAAGAAATTTATAGAATTCTAACAATTATTACTTTTTCATTCCTTTATTTCATAAAAGGAAAGACTGACATTTACGAGATGTTACTAATGGATTATAGACGGGATAACTAAAAAATAATAATCGCAAGTGGTTTTTAACTAAACGTTTATCCCCAAATGCGATCAAATTGTGGGAATCACGCAATCCCGTGGCTAATGCAAACCCCGGGCCTTCATAATAGATAGAACTTAGTAAAAACTGTTTAAGAGCTAAATGGATATTTATATGTGAGAGCAAACATAAGCAGCGGCGGCAGTCCGATTTTAGTAGTGATGTTAATTATATAATAAGTTATTAAAAAGTTAATGAAAGAAACAAAAGCAAATAGTAGATTTTATACCTATTCTTACACCTATTTGAACATGACAACATTGTCAGTGGAGAATATACATAATTCATTTAGTATAGCATCCAATATGTAGTTTCTTGAAAATCGCAATACCCGAGGGCAATTTTTTTCCGGGTACCCGGATACCCGACGGGTAGCAGCTCTCGGGTACCCATTTCCTAATTTTTAGACCCTTGTAAAATACTAATATTAACAATGATTATAAAACAGTGAAAACCAACAGTTCAATTCTGAGTTCTCAAATCATGACTCTGATAAAAACTAACTGAACTTCAATAACACATTTACAGTTTTAAGCCATAATTCATTGTGAATGAAATTGAATTATTGTCCATTTCTCAACAACTCCGTAGAAAACTTGAAATGGCCACGGTTATTTACCACATTTGGTGTGTCAAGTTTGACTTGGAGTTACATACCTTGGTAGCATAATTATCTACTACACTGACATTATAAGCATGATTATATTGTATGGTAACTCACGTTACATGGTAACTCACGTTACATGGTAACTCACGTTACAATTTGCATCTCCTACCCTACTTAACATAGTGGGGTGCACAACATTTCTTTACTTGTTTCACATTTGGAGATGATGAGTAGAAACCAAAATCCAATTATGAGATTTTTAATATTGTCATATTTGATGTATGGGGAAAAAATAATAATTTCGGTAACTCACGTTACATCAGCTAATAGAGGTTTCAATAAAGCAAAAATAGATTATTTTTGATAAATATATTCAAAAAGTTGGTAGTGATATCTGAAGTTAGTGCCCTATGTAAGCAATAAATGAACAAATCAGTTAAGTATCACCATTTAATTTCTTAGGAGAACAAAAACAATTTTGTTAATAATTTGTGTACAAAATTTGCATTACAGCTTCCTTTCACTTCATATGCAAATTTCTACAAAAAAAATCAATATTTAGGAAGGTATCATATTGATTCCACAAACTTGGATATGTTTACAACAACATTTAACCAATGACAAGATGTGATTGCAGAATTTATATTTTGAGCCCATGTCCACTTTTTCATGGAAATGCCCACATACTTTTGTTTGGCGGGAAGATCATGTGTAAATATGTTTTATTTTTCAATTTTACAGCATTTTAACTACAAAATTGAACAAAAAGTAGTTGTAAAATATGATCCTCTTCATCATACCCACCACCCACCCCTTTTTAAACTCTAAACATTTTAAGATGTAAAATGAACACAATCCATGCATACATACAGACTTAGAGACTACGACATCATATGGGTTTGATCTCATTTGGCTGATTCATACTCTGACATAATTTAATCGCTGGATTTAAGTGATGAATCTTTCGGCCTCAAGGTGCCTAACAAGATAATTCTGATGGTAGGAGGAAGAAGTTGGAATTGCATAAATTAATTGCATCTCTGTGCTATCTACCTACTGTATATCTCCAGAATAGAGTTTTCAAGTATGTAGTACATGTCTGTTATTACAGTTACTGTACTATTTTGTACTGAACCTAATTTTTTTTTTTTTTTGAAAGAGCTGTATTACAGTTTTTCTAACAAACACTTAAATCTCTAATAATAGTACCGCAATTACTACTCGGTTGCTCTTGTAAAGAACTTGAATATCAGCTTCAAGCAGTCACTTGAAGAACGTAACTAAATTTAAACTCGTCATAATTTATAGGACACTGTACTGGATAAGACACTGTAGATGGCATACTGTACTGTGAACAGAGAATCATGACGGTTTCGGGACTACAAAGTAAGAAGTACTTATGAGTACTTAGTATTATATTAAACAATTACTCGGAAATAATGTTTTTAGCAGTCTATATGCCGGTACTTGCTAAGGGTGTACAGTGTTAGTATACCAGTACATTCCAGGCACCATAGATTTAGAGTACTGAGGTTTTGAGGAGACAAGCAAAGAAGTAAATTATCACTATTTGCAAAATGAAAGTCAAATTACTGATAAGGGGAGTAGGGGGAGGAGGTAAGGGTAGGGAGGGGGTACGTTTAATACTCTACAGATATATTGCAGGGGCTAGGCTCTTGTGTCTTCAAGTGTTACTCCAGGTTTCCAGCCAGAAAATTAAATGATATGATGCTATGTTGCACTAGTAGTAAGCTTGACATCATATCGACAAAAAAACAACATACATGTGTTGTCGAGATGGAATTTTGTTCTACTAACAGGAGGTCTACATCTCATCAGTCCCTTCAGGACCACCGTAGTTAAAGTATGGGGTGGGGGGCGGCTGTAAATTGATCAAATGATTTCTGCAAGTGAGCTTGTGATTCTTCCTCTATAGACTAAAAAGATTGTATCATCATCATGAATACAATATATATGTAAAAGATGATAAGTAAGTACTGTATGTTCTTTGAAGATGTTACAGGTAGAATTTTCACAGGAAATTTTTACCTATGGTCACAATAACAGGACATATGTGGTTGCTAAATGGTGGTGTAAATAATATGTTGCACTCCATTTTCAAACAGTATTTTACTGTACAAAGGATTCAATTGCCATGATCTTTGCTGCAGGAAAAATAAGATGATTTCAGCACTGAACAAGTATAAAAAATACAGCCCTCCTCCTGTGCCTTCCAAACATTTTTTTTTATCTCACTGAGGAATATATGCAGAAAGCTTGTGACTCATATCCTTACTTGAATTACTTCATCATCATGTCGCCTGTGGAGCCGAGTTTAACTGTAAAATATTCCGCCCCGCTCCAACGGCAAGAAAACAAGTTTGCTAGTACCTACCTACACAATGTACCAATATCACTGCAGCTATCCACCATAAGCTCTATAAAGTATATATTCTATGCTACCTGGAATAAACTAAAGTAAATTCAATGCTTCCAACAATCATTACAGAAAACTATACCACAAAGCTAGATAAAATTTGTAATACAAAATTTTGGCTGAAATTCTTACTAGTCATGATTCCGAGGTTTGGTACGGTGAACACCTCCTTTGGTTTAATTTTCAGAAGCTGGCTTCCCGCTCTCTTGATCCTTCTAACAGATTTCAAATAATTCGTTTTCTTCTGTGCTTTTTTTACTTTGGATGCCATGCCTACCACCTTTTCACGACACAAATCATGGCACATTTCCTATAAGACCTGGCGGTTTCGGTTATAAATGCACAGTAACTGCTTCTTAACCGTTCAAATCCTAAGCCCCTCAAATATTTTAGGGCCTTTTATTCATTACAAAGGTTGCTTTTCTTCAGATAACTACACACTGTCACACACATACACACTCCACATCATCCTTCAGCACATCTGATATCTTTCATAGAACTGTAATAGTACTTAGGGTCAAAGGTTACATTTATAACAGTATACATAGTATTATCTTATTGTATCTTATGGGATGCTATTGACACAAGAAGAGAGTAAGGAATGTTAATTATTTGGTTATTTTGAGTAAATAGTTGTTTACATATTTTTGAATGACATAAGTTCATGGTTAAGACAGAGGACTCTGAATTCAGAAACTTCGGCAGTCAAAAAAAAATATCATTTTTTATGAACGACAAATTTCAACTGGTAGCTAATAGTGTTGTATGCAGACAAAGAATATAATTTTTCTAAAATTTGTACATCTCAACAAACCTTATATATAGTATTGAAACATCACAATTCCTTTTAGTTTTTTTTTTCAGAGGGAGAGGAGCAAGGGTGTGTGAAGGGGGGAGTAATGTTCCTTCTCCCGCTTGAAAAAATGTAACAAACCCATACGTGTCACAAAATGAATAAAAGAAAATACTAAATCAATCTTTTTCTTTTCATAGATAAACTCTTTTTTTTTATCTTTCTTACTATTTATCAATTATCACTTTGAAATGTCCTTCCTTGAAGATAACATAATTTACAAAATGTAATCATGTTTAAGCAAAACTATTTAAAATGATTGCAAAGGTGCTTTTACAACCTTTCTAATTATTTGACTCACAACAGTTAAGGCAGGGAGGGCATTTTTGTATGCTTTGACCTTGTCGCTACGAATGACATTTTTTTTTTCATTAACTGGGTCCATGAGGCACGTGCCATTAAATATGCAAAGCATTTACAATAGTCAAATGAATAAATTACAAGGTCAGCTACTGGCAATGAACAAATTAATTACTAAATCTGGGTCACACTTTGACTTTGACGCCAGCTAAAATAACGAACCAGTATTTGTTTTCCTTCTAAAGGTATTCTAAAAGGTGAGATAACTGGCAAGTTATTTACATATTTGTCTCTATCTGCCTTTGTACAGTAATTAATTAGTGAAGTTGTATTGCTCAGGCTTGCTTGGACACTACCAGATGACGTATTATATAAAATACAGATACATTTAATGAAAAATTCCAAAAACTATTCCCCACAAATCTTCCTAAATATTTCACTTTCGACGCTCTATTGTATCATACAAAATTTATTTACCCTTGACACTATGAGGGAGACTGAATATTTTGTTCTGGTGTCTGCAATTTAAAATTCACAACGGAACTTTAAAGGAACATTTTGCAAACTTTGAAGGATTTCCCAAAATAATTTAAGGCAAAAGTACTGTATCAGAGCTCTACAATAATAACTTTAATTTGTATGCATACAATGCTCCTTTAAGGACATATTACTAGTACTGTTCTCTGAAGTAATTGCAAAATGTGGTACTGCTGGGCAAGTTATTGAAGCAGCCGATCTAACATCCAATCAAATGCCACCCTCTCAGTATCTTGAATGTCATACCCATTAAAACTAAAACATTGCATGAATTCTTCCACTTTCCAGACAGACATTCAAAATGAGATTTTGATGAATACGTACGTAGTACACGGTAGAAATGTCTTGACCACATACAGTACATACACAGCATCATCTTTGCTTCTCTGTAGTGAGCAAGCATCCTTATACTGTAGTAGGTATTGCAATAATTTATCCAACATCGCATCGCAAAAATCATTTAAGCAAAGTGATAAAAAAAATTTCAATCCAAGTCGAAAAGATCTATATTGAGATATATTTGGATCTATATTAAGATGTACACAGGAACTTTACTATTTTATGAGAGACAAAATTCGGGGGCCTTGAAAAATTGCTGACACAAAATTTGAATTTTATTCCCTGGATACGGATGTCAACTACTTGGCAACAGCAGCAGTTAGAGCAACGGATGTTCACCTTGAATTTATGACAGGAATGTTTCATCTGCCACGATGCAGATTGTATTAATTTATGTTTTATATTGTGATTGCTCTCTTTGTATCCATCCAGGTAGGCATGGCAAACATGAACTGCTACCTACTGTACGACATACTTCATAATACAAGATCATTAAAGCCAGCAAAGTATTGATGAATTGAGTGATTACTCCAATGAGCACTGTTTTAGCAATCCATTATCTTCTTCTTTATAAACGTTACTTAACAAATAATTTTATTTGTCCTTGTGCGCTCTGAGTTCTTCGGAAGATTTTGCCCCTTATAAGTACCATTTATTATTATCATTATTTTCAAATCTCCATATGGACCCCAATTAAAAAGACACACAGATCAAACAGACACGTCATCCATTGTAGAGTCTTAAGGTAACCATGTTTACGTCCACTTCCTGAGAATTGTTATCAACCTATGACCTTAACTGATCTTTAACTTGGCACACAGGTACAGTATGTCATGTCTGGCTATAATCTGTCATGTGTCAGCAGAGTCTGATCCTCTCATAGCACTTTAAATTTGGAGTGAACATTTGAACAAAGGGTAAACATATGATAACACATTTACTAAAATGTTGAATCCACATTCATGTGCATACAGTATCTGCATTTCTAATTCTCTATAAATCTATGCAGAGATCTCAATTTGCATAATCAGGGCTTGACAAAATCAGTGGCACCGATGGCCTTTGCTTTCTTTCAATGCATTTTACTTCTCCAGATAAAATACTAAGCTGTGAGTCTGTGACCTCAAAGACTGCGGCTATCTGAAATTTACTTTTTGCGTAAAATGTTTGATTTTTCTTGAGGATTCCCTAAGATTGCCTGTTTGTTCTTTCAACACATTGTAAGCTGTGTACCATCAGTGCCGGTCGAAAATGTATACATACATGTACCATCTTGTGTACACAGTAAATTGCTAGATTACTGCCACTCTCTAACTATTTCACCCTCTCAGACATCACATTGTCTAAGTGAACATTCAACATTCCTACCTGTCTGGGAAAAAAGGTGGTGAATGGGAGGAGGGTAGTGCTACGGAAACACCAACCAATATCTGGGACATTGAAATCTTGGTTTGATAATTAATATGCACAATGGTCCACAAAGCAAGCTCACCAACTTCACAACATCAACAATTCAGTCAGGACAGGACAGGACAACAAGATACTGGTACATATAATGTATAATATTTTGTCCTTAACATAGCTCAGGGCAAATTTTTAGTGGTAGTCCAATAGTAGTCCGTGACGACCAAATTTTTGTTCCGAGAATCAAAATCAGCTGTGGAGGTTGTCAGGGGGATGGCTGGTTGTTTACATCAAATTCCAAAGGCATTGTAACTAAATACCTCAAAATAGGTCAAATTATAAAATGCTATCATCGTCCAAAGCTGGTACTCTATTCACCAAATTATACATTTAATCTCCAACAGAGTACATCTCTACAGTGGCACACTGATCATTGTTATTCTGCTGTACATTTTTTCGGACTTGTAACCGCATTTGCTGTTCGGACAACTAAAGCGCAAAGCCTGGTTGTTCGAGGGACAACCGTACAAAAATCATTCAACGTTTGCCCTGATAGCACAATTCATTCATTATATGTGACTGAGGTTGTGGTATTTAGCTTTATATATCCAACACTGTTGAACACAGCTAATGTAATAATAATAATAATAAATGAGACTTATATAGCGCCAAATCAGTAAACAAAAGTCACTGCTCAAGGCGGGCGCTTTAACAAAGAAAGTAAATTAATTTACAAAAGAACAAGTGAAAAAATGGGTATAATACTAGGTGTGAGTGCAACTGTACACAACAAGAAGAATTGATGTATATTGTCGTCCATGCACTACACTAGTCACTATGATGAATGGATATAAAGCCATGTAAGGCATAATGATCATCATCCAGGCAAAATCATTCATGAACACGACATTAGTTAATGAACCTTTCAAGTCAAGCAGTTGAATGATGAAGGCAGCATACAAAATAAACCAAAATGACAAATCTACTTTTTTTTCCCCTTTTGTCATATAAGTTCCTACAATTCTCCAAAATTGAACGATGCAATGTCATGAGACATTAAAAGTAACAAAATCTTTTACCTGAGTTGTAAAATGAACAACCAAAGCATAACCAATGCACCACAGTGAACAGAATTTCATAATAACTTTAGGTTATACAAAAAGGTAATTTTGTTACATACTGACAAGAAATGTGGATCTGTAAGCCTTTATTTTATTTTATTTTTTTATTTTTTTTTTATTTTTTTTATTATTATTATTTTTTATTGTGATTTGCTTCTCTCTAATAGAGAGATTCCTACTTCACAAAATCCAACCAGTTACATGCTATACCCAATGGTGCTTTCACTGATATATTAGACTTTGACCTGGAAAGAAACACTTTAAATACCATATTCCAATAGCACAGAAATACTCGCTATCAAATGGAATCACGTTAATAATCAAAAGATAGATATAAATACATCTATTAGAGTTTAAATTTACATGCTTACATAAGGTGGTCGACTTCTGCAGAATTCATTCCAAGTAAATCCATCCACTATATGGCTCCGCTTGAAAGTGTGCTATAACAATCAAGTTAGGCACTGTCAAATGACAGCATATACCACTCACTGCACGGTAGTAATACCTACAGGTATGTCACACTGCACCCATTAACACAGTGCATTAAAGTGTATTAGTACTGTGTGGGAAATCAGAGCAGTTGGGCCAATTGTTACTCAAACCAACGAAAAATCTTATCAAGCCCTTCCTCCATTTCCTCTTTCCTTCCGTAACTGACAACTATTATAGTCAGCTGGAGGTACTATAGCCCGACCAGACCCTGGACCAATTTTGGTTGGTCGATGCTATCACTTCCAGCTGAGGTGGGTGTGTAGGCAGACATACTGTAGAGCATCGGCCTCTGAATTTCACAACCTTGAGTAAATTGAATCCATGGGGCGGGCAGGTTGGAAGTGACTGTATCTGTCATATAGCCTGAGGGGAGAGATGACATTGAACTTTTCAGGTACAACCACCATGCTAAAAGCTCACAACGCCTACTGTTTTAATGGTATAGGAAGCTAATATTCTTTTATCTTTATCCTTAAAACTTCATGCATGTACACATTACAACTAATTTTGGTCTCTGATTAGCTCGGAGAACATTTCTATCACTTGACAAACTTGTCCGCAATTCAGCGTTTTTAAGAAAAATATTCAGAGTTCCATACCAAAAGGAAAGTTGGGTGGATCATTCTAAACTTCTGAATTCCACTGTAAGATTCATCAAACTAATAACTGAAAATTTTAATCGTATTCGAAAAATCAAAGGCTTGATACAAGCCAGTATTCATCAACAATTAATCAAATGAATGGGGTTTAATATGAGCTTCCATTGGCTTCCTAACATTTTCATAAATTACCAAAATAATCTAAACATTTCAAAAATTTCAATCTCCATACTTTTTTTTCTTGGCCTATACTTTTATTAATGTCAGCAATAATATCATGCCTCAAAGAGCAATTCCTCTCTCATCCATAAGTATACATTTGAGATAAGTAAGTCATGACAGAACATGTCTGAGGATATATAAAACATTACTGGTAGCTGCACATCATTAGCTAGCAAGTCTCGTTCCACAAACTGTACTGTACCCTCACACTATGACTATCCACACTAATGTATGTATGTACTATGTATGTACTGTACACCCAACAGTATATTAACCTCAGATAGTGTACTATACTGTACTGTGTACTATAGTGTACTGTACCGAATCAAACGATGCGATGCTATATATGCTATTGCTATGCTATGCTATGCTATACTATACTGTAGTGTACTGTATTGTACCGAACCGTACCATGCTATGCAATGCTATACTATACTGTACTATACTACACTGTACTATACTATACTGTACTGTGTAATGTACTGTACGGAACCGTACCATACGATGCTATGCTATGCTATACTGTGTACTGTAGTGTACTGTACTGTACCGAACCGTACCGTACGATGCTATGCTATACTGTACTGTAATGAACTATACTATACTACATACTACACTGTACTGTGTACTGTAGTGTACTGTACTATAGTACTATACTGTACCGTACCGTACGATGCTATGCTATGCAATGCTATGCTATACTGTACTGTAGTGTACTGTAGTGTACTATAGTGGACTGTACTATACTATACTGTACTTGTCTGGTACATCATACATAGTATCCTCCATCCATGACATGACATAATGATGAATTTTTTCAAAACAAGAATACTCTACACTGGTCCAGCATCAAGTACTTGCCGTAACTGCTACAATTACGAGAAATCGTTATTCCTCCCAACTGTATGCTAAAATGGTCGCTCATGTTCAGAATACAACAAGCACGTCTTGCAGGGAATAATTTATCCGGTATCGCATCGCAAAATGCTATTCAAGATGGGCAAATTGCTACACCAGTTCAAAGATATACATACAGTAGCATTGTTTGTACACAGAAACCATAGTATTTTATAAGAGACAAAACTCAGAGAGACTTCAAAAACTGCTGCACAAAATTTGAGAACTAAGTTATCCCCTGTACTTCCTCCTACCATTATATTTCCCCATACTTAAGATGTTTAAATCATATCATTCAACATTCACTCATATCTGAGGAATAATTTATGAAGATCAATAAACCTCCCCAGGGGAAATTACTTCAAAAAAATCTTAATCTTTTAACAGTTTTATTTAATTTCCAGACTTCAAATGTTCAGCATGTTCAATCCTGTAGCCAACATTGGTGACCATGTTACCTGGTATTCCCCTTCAGTGTATACTATACATATCATGTATACACACACACCAATGACAGGGGCTCCAACTGGAACAAAGAGGTTAGAGTAATATAAGGAATTGTCTTGCTTTTGCTGTAAGAAACCACTCTGTGTGACACAAAGCCCTAATCTTCAGTTGAGGTATTTCTGGAATGTGAAGAATTCACCTCACAGTCACTCTTCCCATGCCCCTCAGTGTATATATGTGTGTCAAGAAGTCAACTTGCAAAGGTGCATGTCCATCAACAATGCCCTGAAAAGTTTTTGTAACTATTAAGGTAATCTCTGAAGAATGTACCCTTTTTTACAGAAGGGGACATCACAAAAGAAGAAGAATTTCAAAGTCTCTCTTTAGAATTACATGCTACTGTACTTACACTTCAGTAAAGTTATAAGGAATGTGATCATGACCACACAAATGCAAACAAATTTCGATTTACTTCTAAAATCATGCAACTCTGTAGCAACTCCCCTTAAAGGGTGTGAAGACTCGCTCAAAAAGAAACGTCTAATGCCGGTAAATTGTCCTAGTTTCGAATGAGGTGTAACAAAAGTGTTATACACTACCATCGATCCCAGAAAATACACACACAGCTTGCTACCGTCGGTAATTAGACACTAGTGTACAGTCAGTACATACAGCTGCAGTCAATACCCACAGCACAATATACAAACGATACAGCGATGGACATCTTAGGTCCAGCTAAAGATTACAATGAAGGTATCACGTTTAATTACTGTCTGCATTTTGTAGCGACACGAAGGAAACGTCACTTGCAAGCAACAGAAAGTTAACTTTTTCAGATGGCCGCACACGGTTTGGGGCGAGTCTTCAATCATAAATGTCATCTAAATGTACATCAGTTTAATTGGGATGCTGAAATTTTCTCAATTTGTAGAAGTACAATGGGATGGGGGAGGGAGCGAGGGACATGGTGGGGAGGACTCCTCCCCCTCCCCCCTCTACATTGACCTACCACACTGGGTTAATTCCCAAACCTGACAATTTTTGATAGTTTTTCTTGAGGTATTCACCATCTGTTTGAGACACTAACATACCATAGTAGGTGATGAGACATCTATTGCAACTGTCAATGGTACAGGTTGGAATGTCTCAGTTCAGGCTGTTAAGATTGGATGCAGTGTAACTGGGTCACTGGGTTAGACATTTGTCAACTTATATTACAAAGGGAAGGGACATGCATACAAACTCAAAGCATACTGTAGGTGCTGGTATTGACAATAACTACTGCATACAGGTGTACAATATAAATGTCAGCCATGCTGGGAACAGCTACTGTACCCTGCCAACAATGGATGCATTCTTATAGACACTGGTTGTATTTAACATTTCAACTTTAACCTTATCAGCAGCAGGTAAGAGGGCATGAAGTACATAAAAGCTTATCTCCATAATCTGCTCATTCCTCTAAGAATATACTCTCTCTCTATAAATTTTTTTTATGGTATCCAACAATCTGGCATATTCCAACTCTCATTTTGTTTCTCACCAATTCTCAGAGAGCAAGAGAACTTTCTATTTACGTACAGAAATATATATTCTTAATACATAGTTTATATTCCAATCCTACCTATAACTCTATAAACTTGCTTTCCCAGACAAATCACTCTACCTACTGTACATATCTAGTCCATCTGGTAAAGAACCTCGCAGGACTCTATAGATAGCGATGCTCTCATCACAGATTCAAGTACTTCCGGTAACTGTAATCCATTGTGCAATGTGCGCTCATTAATTCACATTTAGGGTACATGAAGACTAGACTATGCCTGCTGCATGGGTGGGTACCTGCTTGCATGAGCCTTGTCAGACTATGGCAGCGACACTGATATCAATTTCTGTCCTCTCTTGACCTTCTGGAGACATTCAGCTATTGTTTGGGTGACACATCCACCCACCCACAGGGTTGAGAGTGGTTACCTAACACCGGTGGTAAACTGAATGAAATCTCTGTTCTGTAGCGTTACAGTATTATTATAATATGTAGCACAATGGTATGAAATCAATGAAACTAGGCCTGTTGCTCTGTTCAAAACCAGCATATGTGTGTATATATTCAGACTGGATTACAGATTCAGGGGCTGCATGGTTTCACTTCCCAATTGAATAGATGTAGTTCTGAACGGATGCAATATTCTCATCACCCTAAAATGTTCTAGGCAGAGCAACAGTCAGCTAACATGTATGCATGTATGAAGACATTACATACTTGATCATAATTTGCACTAAGCTAAATCTCAAAGGATTCATATTCGTAATAATTTGTGTGGCATGTTTTAGGACTACTGTAGGAACATAAATTGTCTCTTTTCCTGGCACCTATAGAATGACGCAGTTAGTTTCATGAAACACATCTACAGACTTAGCTCATTAATACATCGTCATAGTAATCTGGGGCCACTACGAAACTTTCAATTAGTGGGCAGGTTTTTATTTGGCAGGTGGCTCAAAATAGGACAGAGATCAGACTGCAACAGTATACTTGTAACTTTTAAACACACATGGACACGGGTAGGCATATATGTATACCTGAAGCTAATCAACAGAGAACCTAAACAGAGAGAGGGTCCCCATTGGAAAATTATACAATATTAGTCACTAAATCACAAAATTCAATGAATAATTTACAATAATGAATTTTCTGGCAAATAAGTTAAAGGTAAATATAACAGTCAAAAATATCAATTCCTTACTGATTTAAATAAATAATTTAAGGACATGGTCTTGAAATGATGGATCTGTGAAGTTATGCAGGCGTCGTCTAGCAAGTTGCCATATTCTAGCAGAAATGTCACTTTATTGCAAGCCATCAGCACATTGATAAATGGTCTCTGAAGTTGCTTGAACCAGTCACAAAGTATTTAAAGATTAATGAATTTCGACCAAACTTCTTTTGCCAATATGTGAAGACTTAAGACACAATGGGATTGAGTCAAATATGTAGTTCCGTGTTGAAATGTAAAACGTGACTATCAAATTATACAACTTTTTCCTGTTTCGTCAGCATGATAGAACCTTTTCTTCTCTCTCATCTGCTTAAAACCACCGCATCCGTGTTACAATGGGGTGTTCAATACAGGCCAAACAAACACAGGTTGTTTCCTATGCACAATTGAAACTCATTTTGTGGACCAAAGTCCATCATACTCTGTTGAAATCTACTTTTTCAGTTAACCACACAATTGGAGCTCAAGTATAAATAAATAAACTTCAAAGCAATGATAGTCCAGCGATCTGTTTAACAATCTAAAACTAAAGGACTGAAGTTTTTAGAAAGTCTGACATACCATATAATCCTATATGAAATGAGACAGAGCAATCCGGCCTATCTGATATATAAATAAACTGTCTTCACACAATATTCATGTTTATTAATGTGAGTGCTAAACAAAAATATTCAACTATATTCAAATGTATACAAGTATTTCTGGGAATTTTTTATTAGTTTAGGCCACACTGTGTAAGGACACTAGATCATGCGACCTTATATGTAAGGCTTAATACCAGGGAAGTATTGCAAACTGCAAAATGATGTACAGTAAGCAAAGTGGGCAAATTGCTATACAAGTGCAGGGATGTATTGCAGTTTTTTGCATAGGACCTATGTTCATAGTATTTCATGTAATCCTTTCAATCCCTACAATACAAAATGTGAGAATTTAGTTAGTCCATGGTCACGGTCACACTTGTTGAATATTCAGTAATGGGACATTCGTTTTACCTCATGGGTCCTACACTAAGCCTACTGTATCTTCATCATCTCTAAGTTTAAGGTCAGGTAAGGTGACACAGACATTACAACACATTGCATTTGTACAACGTACCATACATGTTGGCATTTGGTCCACAATTAATACCAAACTAATACAAGATTATTACTCTACATACGATTGCCACAGACCAAGAAGTTCCTCACTAGGATTTTTCACCAAACAAATTTTGAGAAGCAAGTCACTATAAACAAATTAACATTCGGTTCCCAACAGTCCAGCACCCAGACCATTTGGAACATTAGCAGCAATATTCAAGTACATGCATGTATAAACCTCAACATGGACAAAAACTTGACAATTTGAAAGACAATATATACATAAAAACATTCCTACAATCTTGTTCAGTTCTCACATGATATCTAATCAACTTAAACATTGGTTCAAAATTGTTGCCAACCAAAGCACACAGCTAAAAAAAAAAAAAAAATGGTGAACAATGCAAGAAACTTTCTAAAGAAAAGAACCGATTTGGGCTTAGTATGGGGATAAAGTTGAGCATACCCTTGAACACAATGATTGCCAACAGGAGGACAATTGACTTCACAAAAATTCCAGGGTCAGACTATAAAACTTTCCCAACACACAGTTTAACACTGACTGCATGATGTGGATATATACTTCTATACTGTAGTGTACACAAATGTAGAGCTGGACTAACAGGTGGCCAGAGATAAGGTCAGGCAGGGTAGCATATATATATAACAAGAAAACGAAAACCTTTAGTGATTAAGATGCCTATTTAACATATTCATAGTGTGGTAAGCTATACATGTTAATATACATGAACTTGGGAACACCAAAAATGCAGAGTAAATTATCTATTGACCAATAGGGTAACCAGGGTTTTTGTTAAGAAATGTAGTAGGTGGGTCAAGTTGAAAAGTAGGCGGGACTGTCTGTACGCGGACATGGGGGAGGGGTCTAAGGGGAGGGGTCCCCCTCCCTTTTGCCGGAAAATTGCAATTTAAAAAGGCTCTAGATGCAAAATGGTGCAATATACAGCTGTTTGGTCAATGATATTGCCCCCTCCCAATCACCCCTTTCTTCTGTCCTATTTTTCTTTTCTTCTCCTGAATTTGTTTATTTACACTCGGGTCATGGAGCCTAGGGAGGTAGATATGCCACTGAACCGAACTTAGCAAGGGTGTGACGCACTTGCTGCATTAAATGAAGTGCGATCATAACAAAATGATAATAGGTCTACGGTACCTACAAAGTGAGTAGGATTTTACTGCCAAAAAATACCCAACTAGGTCTGTGATAGAACCTTCTGTTTTTTATTCAGCTTTTATCTCTGTTGAGCAACAATTTGTATGTCAAGAGGAGCCCTTCGCCTACCTCTACTCTCACCCACCCCTCGGCCTCATCTCCTCGACCATGCTACTAATGTTCAACTTCTTGTAGTTTTTACCAACAGTTAACTGCTGTGACAGTTTCAATCACACCTGACCTGGTTGTGGGTATTTATTCCTCTCGATTTTTTTCGTCATTTTTTTTTTTTTTTCAATTTTAATTTTAATTTAAATTTTTAATTTTAATTTTTTTTTATTTTACTGAGCGTCGCAAAGTAGCCGGGTCATGTACGTGCAGTAGGCGGGTCATTTGACCCGGGTCCCGGCTACTAACGAAAACCTTGGTAACATTGTAAAAGAAAGGTATCAGGAATTATATTGAGAAAAGCATCAACCACTTAATTCACTGGTAAGGTTACTAAGCCTTCAGCATCATAACCAAAAATTTGACCTTGCAAAATTTGTCTACTTTCATCAAATATATTTCTGCAATTTCTGATTCATTTGGGTACTTTAAGTGAGCACTACAAGTCACTTACACAAAGAACTTGGGAACACCAAAATGTGAGTTTTATCTATTGACAATTTGGGGTAACATTATAAAGAAAGGTATCAGGAATCAGTTATTATGTTGACAAAAGCATCAACCACTTAATTCACTGGTAAGGTTACTGAGCCTTCAGCATCATAACCAAAAATTTGACCTTGCAAAATTTGTCTACTTTCATCAAATGTATTTCTGCAAATTTCTGATTCATTTGGGTACTTTAAGTGAGCACTACAAGTCACTTACACAAAGTACAAAAAAAATACTAGCATCTGTTCCTGTACAGCCACACTCTAAAGACTGTGCATGACTATTAATACATGCAACAACAATAACGGTTGAAAATTGACAGGAGGAAGAACTGTTAGCAAACTGTTAATCTAAAGCCTATGTAGGTAAATATGTTAAAGTTAGAGGGCCTAAGTTATCCTCTGAAGAAGATCCTGCTAGGCTGCTAGGATTAAAATGTCAGGCCCCCTGAAAAGCTATGAATCTACCATTGAAAAGCAGATCTTTGTGCTTACATGTACTCAACAAAAGGCAGAGTGTAGTGTGTATATCTAATATATGTCTTTCCAGTACTCCTCAACCCTCCTTTGGAATAAACTCCCACTCAACATAAAGAATGTCCTGTCTGTGGAGATGTTCAAAACTGTTTTGAAGACACACCTGTTTTCTTTGTTATAATTGTTATGTTTACTCTTATTGAATATTGTGTACATATCTTTCACTTTCTTTTGTACAGCGTGGCGAGACTTTATTGTAAGTTGCGCTATATAAGAACTGTTTATTATTATTATTATTACTTTATTATGTATACAAAGTTTGAAGATTAATCCACACAGAGCTAGAGAACTAGATCATATCATAAGAAAACGTCAGGACCTATAACAAATACATGTATATGTATGCAGTATGCACACACGCAAACAAACAGGTCGATTCATATTCAAAATATCATAAACAGCATGTAAACAAGTTCCCTTTCCCTTCAAACAAGGAATCAAATGCATAGAACTGCACAGTAAGTGAGAACCGTGAACTTTTATCGATACTAAATTGTAGCCAAAGAACCAAGCCCTTTGGTGAACAGGTACAATAGGTAATTACCTATTAAAAGACCTGTACACAGTATCTATTTATAATATACAACAGAGAAATTCAGAGAAGTATATTGTAAAATATTAGAAGTGATTCCCTAGTTTGCTATCTACTTCCTTGAAGAATGACTATAAATTATTTCTTTTCATAAGCTATTTATGATAGAAGCATAACATCACTCATTCAGGAAATCTTGTATTTATCAAATCCCTGAGAAACATCTACCTCAGCATTTGGCAGTGCACAGACAGATCACGTTGAGAATGTCGCACTGTATACCCGGAACTTGAGGCTTACGGCTCAGACATCATCATAAGTTTGTTGTTTTTGAAGTTTATTAAAATCCAGCATAAATATATAAATAAAATACATATTTATAAATAGGAAATAAATTACGCTAGAGCTGCTTCCAATTCTTCTACCCATAACGTGCAGGAAACATTACTCAATTGCTGCAGTACACTTTGAAATTAAGGCATCATTTCAGGGACAACAACTAACTGAAATTCTACAAATGAACACTATTAGGAGCCCATGCATCCTCTATCCCTCATGTTACAAGCCCTGTACCTTCCTAGAATTTTTTTTTTACCTTTTAATTAGAAGGATAATTAAGGAACTTGATATTCTATCCTAACTATTTCCTTGCCAGGACACTTTTAAATGATAAATTGTATAAAAATTGGAAATGTTCCAACATTTTAACATTAATGTCATTAATCTGACATGAAACTATAAATACAATTCAGGCGATGATGACCATGACAGTGTCGTGGGATTTACTGTATGTTGAACAAAACAATATAATTACCAAGTCAATATGAAACAACAGTCTTCATATTCTGTCTGTGTTATAAAAGACAGAAAGTTGGAAAGGAAGTAAAATGTTTTTTTGAAAAATTAGCTCAGGTCTTGACATGAGTCACATGATGGGTATATCACTAGTACCTAGTACATTGTCAACTTTTATGTGTCTGCCAGACTGCCAAAATTGGGTTTACAGTGGTTCCTCTTGTTTGTTGCAAAGCAAACATCTGAATGAAAATGAAAGGCTTCAGTCTTCCTTGTTTGTTACCTGCAGACAAATGTCACATCACTGGAATCAAAAACTTTAGTAAAATAATTCTGATTTTAAATGTGCCTAGGAAACTTATGTGCAGGGAGGGGTCAAAGAGTCCGATTGGTCCCCATCTCTGACTAAAACAGCCAGTCCCATCAGATTCTTGAGAATATATCCCAGGACAGTTTGTTAACTTTTAGATGCTTAGAGGTGCCCTATCAACTGAACAATCTTGGACATTAAAACATGTAAGCAAAAATATACAGCACACCAAAAACAGAAATGTAATCAACCTGGGTTACTGCATGATCGGTATGTACTGTACATCGAAAGGAAATTAGATACATGGACTGGAAAATACCAAATGCCATCCCCCCCCCCACCCCCTCACAGGAAGTGTCCCCCTGATCCTAAGGAAAATGCCTTTCATCCATATTTTTCATATCTTCATCATACATCATACACTAAATATTGGTTACAAATTTGCAATGTAAAAAATCTTAATGTAATATCAAGTGTAGCTAACCTTAAAAAACAAGGAACCAATAAAATAAAAAAAATCCAATATATATACAGTTATACAGTGACTGACAAGAAGTACTAAGAGATCTTTTGTACACACAAGTTCACTCCACAAACAATGACCTTGTTTGTTACACACACCACAAAATTAGAATTATTGTTATGGAACAGAAGAAGGAAACAGAAGTAAACCCTGGAAGTAGAAGATAGAGGAGTCCTTGTGGAAGTTCTTCATTATTTAACAAACAGACTACTACAAGTCACAGTTCCCGATGTCTATTCTGCAGAGAAGACATTTTCTTTGTACAACTTTTTGTGCTAAAGGAAAGTATCACTTTCAAACAAAGTTAGTTCCTTGTTGTCCTTCCGTCTAACTGGAGTTCAGATCGTTTTTATGGTGTTAAAAAGGGAGAAGATATGCAGAAATGAATGACCAAAGTAATTAGCAGGGTATCGATTCTGTGCAATCAAGACGAGGTAATCACAAACCGATCGGGTTTAACGCACATCTGAGTATAGGTGGTGTGTGTTGCACGTTATACAGGAAGTTGTTCACATGAGGTCTCCCAAAACAGTAGTTTTCTTCTGATTCGGGGTTCAATGCAATTGGCTTTCGTTCATAAACCAGCTACGACAACGATTTTCTACAGGATGCTAGTGCACTTTTACACCTATTGTATTCGTTCTGCACTACAAGTTTTCCAGGCACTAACTCTTCTATACACTGGACTGCAATGTGTTGTACTATACACTTATGAAATATCCAGTCACCTTTGGTGATCACACTCATTAATGGGGTTCTCCCCCCCCCCCCCAATCCAAGGTAAACAGAGAGGGCACTGTCTTATCAGTTCTAACTAGTTCAGAAACAAGATTAAAAATCTCTACGGTCTCTGATTGTAGATCATAACGTTACCGTCAGTTGATCTATAGACTCTATATGTACACTTTCGTTCCAAATTCTGGAAGAAGAGATCTTTTGAAACTTAAAATTTGCGACAAACTGTTTCAAGCACCTCAACTTCTTTATAAAGCACTAAAGGCACTTTTTTTCTGAAGCATATTTTCCCTTCGGCAAAATTGCACAAGTGTAACCGTGAACTAGCCAACCACGCAGCACTTCTGTACATGTATGCAAGTTCATCCTGCTTGAAATCGATTGACGGGCTTTTTGATTCAGAGATCTGTAAAACGGTACAGATTACGCACATAAGGGACCGTTATGACAGCGCAATCAGTAGAAACATTGTGACTGCCCAATGAGATTGTATCCTTTATCTAGTTTGTCTACCGTACTGTAGATAACATGGGATCCATGATGACAATAATAAAAGTCACCTACAGATATGCAAATTAGGTCATCTGACTAGTGGCTATAGATGCCGAAGTTCATCGCATTTCATTTCGAATCATTGAAGACAATATCTTTGTACTTCTTAGCTCAGCAAACCTCTCTAATGCTGCTTGAAAAGTGTTCCATGTAAACTGAGCTGCTACACTAGTGCTGATGTTTAATCTTTCTGTTGTGCAAAACATATGTGGTTTGTTTAATACTGAAAACATACAGTATCAGATCCTTATTCTGAAATAATTTGTTATTGAATGATTGATTGGATTGATTGATTGATTGATTGAAAGATTGATTGGAAACTGTCTACTAGCTTGCATGTATATGTTTTTGGCACTCTTTGTCAAGTTTGCCTAGTGTGAATCCAAGCACTTGACTATAGACAGTGATGTCTTTCACTTCTGATTGTGCGGCAGCTTAAATGGAGAGTTAAGCACTTAACTTGTAACAGGAAACAATACACACCTGATTAAGGCAACTATAAAGATAGCAAAAATTGGCATTCACATGACTTGTATATAAGGACATGGCTTGAGAGGGGGGGGGGGGGTGTACTCATAATGGTATGAATGAACTAAGGAATATCTTGACCCATAAATTATTTTGCATAATTCTGTTATTTAACAACAGGCCTTAAAGTTTTAAGATTGTTGAAACTGGATACACACAGTACACTAGTAACTCCAGAGGCAGCTCCAGGATTTTAAAAAGAAATAGGTGTGGCCCTGTGGTCCTTGAAGCCTACTCCCATGTCTACAGGGTGTGGTGTCCCCTATGGATATGTGGTTACAAACACTTAGCTATTATTAATTTAATGGGCATTAAAAAATTGTTGTTTACTACCAAACAAACAAAAACATTAGTAGATAGGCATTAGCTAATCCTGATCATCCTTACTTACAAATGAAATTATCCCAGACTAGCTGTCATCTTACTAATATTAATAACACAATGCAGACTGTCAAATAAATTTATCACCAGATGGCAGGCTGAATGTTTCAATGATAGCCTAGCTTCTGCACAAATGTCTACATTGAAATGGGTACAGGCTACTGTAAGTGTAAATAGACAATAGGCAAACAGATGTCATTGATCACCTTTGAGTTTGAGGGTTAGCATAAACTGCTCATGAACATATCACTTAACAAGGCCTCATTTACACCTAACTTAGGGTCATGGCAAAGCACAGCCAAAGCCCAGCCTAACAAGCTACAGTAAATCTGATGGGCCCAATCAGTTAGTATCTGGTCCAGTGGGTAAATGTTGTGTCACTACTAGTACAAGTACAATAGTACAATGAAAGTAGACCATACTGTACTGAGGCCTAACTTAGGCCTAGCATAGGGCCTAGGACAGAAAAACGGGCCAAGATAATACTAGGCCAAGGCCCTAAAACACGTTTGTAAGGGACATATGCCCACTGACTGGGCTTCAGGTTGTATATCGCAAATTCATACGATTTCATGCAAGATCCTAATGCTACTCACAATTATCAGTTACTTACCCATCGGCATTGGTAACTATGGCCTCTACCGGTGACGTTACCTAACCCGTGCCTGTATCAGGCTTGGCGCTTATCCGTTCCGGATGAAACAAAAGTGTTATTTTACTTCCAATTAGGTAACCGATATTTCCTTATCAGTATGACTTTACCCAAAAGATTTTTACATCTTGTAGTGGAAAAAAAGATGCTTGTCAGTAAACATAGAAGCCACAGTAACTATGCGATTGATGTAGCCAAGTAATAGTAATATAGTCATCTGCTCTACCTCACTGTAGGTTCTCCATACCAGCCCAGTAACGTGCACCGCGGACAAGCACGGGATATAGGGGATATACTACCGAAACTGTAACGTTAAGATGGAGCGCTGCGCAGTAGGATATTTACGTGCTCTTGATGCTTACCGGGAAGAAACCGCTACGATTGGGATTGAGGGCGCTGATAATTAACGTTTTTCAGAGCCGTATCTCTATATACGGCTCTGACGTTTTTCTGTTTTAGAGCTAGCTGTTGATATGGGGGGGACTGGTAGTGGCATACAATTGATTTGGCGGGCCGCGGTGAAGTTTAAACCCAGGCCCTCATAGTGATACCAGGGAAGTGCTGCTCTATCAGAGCAGTAGCGTTTCCCTACCCGTACCTCTACACTTCATGTTGTACATACTCCCGTGACAAAATAGACATACGGTAGTGTTGAGAATTAAAAGATCAGAGAGTACAAAATGTTGATCAGTTCATTAGATATCGCAAGTAGAAGCTAGTATGATGTTACTAAACAGCAATAGAAAGTAACCAAACTTGAAGTGTGCTATCAAGTGTCTCAATTAATGTGTTTTCCACGGAAGTCAAACGATGATGTAGAGTTACAAAGTTATGTTCAAGCAGGGGCGTAGCGAAGGGGTTTTTGTTGGGGGGTGTGGAGAATTTGATTTGCCGACGGATCTGGAAGTGGTGACTGAAATTGTGGAGGGGTCTAAGGGTAGGGGTGTCCCCCTCCCCTTTGGAATTTTTTTAGTTTTCAAACGTCCTTAGATGCAATCTGGTGCATATTTTAAGTCAAATTTGATTTGCCGACGGATCTGGAAGTGGTGACTGAAATGGGGGAGGGGTCTAAAGGGAGGGGGTGTCCCCCTCCCCTTTGGAACATTTTTAGTTTTGAAACGTCCTTAGATGCAATCTGGTGCATATTTAAGTCAAATTTGGCACGGAAGAAGCTCCCGTTCTCCTTTTCTCTATTCAGCTTTCCTTCTTTCTTCCCCTTCCGCTCTCTTCACATTTTCTCCTTTTGCCGAAAGACCCAAAATTTGCCGACAGACCCAAAATTTGCCGACAGTGATCAAATTATTGGGGGGTGTGACACCCCCCACACCCCCCCCCC
>JAIPMN010000103.1:13699-32738 GCA_020650975.1 Apostichopus californicus | reverse complement strand
ACCCCCCCCCCCCCCCAAAAAAATGCATTTGCCAAACAACAAAATTGTCAATTGATATGAATTGCCAAGGTTGCCACCAGGAGTTTATAAATCTTTTGTGATACAACCAATTGTCTCCCAGCTACGGACGTATATGCTCGACTGGTATCAGATAATTGCAACCAAGTACCCATTTTACACCGGAGACAATATCGTTCAGACAGTACCCTATTCATTCCTTACAATTCATTATATTGTCATTTTGCCTGTAATTTTCTGCTCCACGAGGCTTTCATCACACTCTACTTAATTTTCGAGAATATAATTTAATATGTTATTGCTACGTATCCTTGAAAAATTGAAAATGTCTGCACGTTCAGGGGCAAAAGGCGGAGGAATTAGATTAAAAAATATTGGATTGAATGATATCACATCGAGCAAAAACCAGTGTGCGCGAAGCTGGCAGTGTTGTGCACAAGTCCGAAAAATAATCGTGCGGAAAAGAACACAAGACATCGAGCAGTACAGTATGCTGATATGTTCGTTATACCAAGGAGAAGGAAAGCAAGTAAATAAACTCGGGATCAAAGAAGCTTGCAGAAATTGCCTAGATATATATCGCCCCTACCTCGATTGTCACCTCAAAAATATTTTTCCTTTACATGCATGGGAAGTCAATGTCCAAAAAACAATTACTCACACAGCCTTGGTAAACTAAAGATAAATTCCACCAATGAATGACAGCCAATGCTATGTAAGCATTTTTTTCTATTTTAAGTTTAAAGCAATGGTATGTAGATCAAATTTATGCAGTATTCCATACCAAAAATTGCTACACAAGTGCCAAAGATGTGTAAACAGGGAATCATTTATCAGGTACCGCAAAATGCTACACAAACAAGACGGGAAAAATTCCTATACAAGTGTAAGGATGTATCTAGTGCACATTTTGTAGAAAAGGAACCATATTATTTTATCAGTGACCAAATTAAGAGACTTGAAAACTGCTATACACAAAATGTGAACACTAACTTATTCCCAGCCTAGATGCATTTTCAAGGACCTTTTCTCACAGTACTGACCGAGATCTACATTTCCATTTCTTTATTGTCATCACTATTTGTTTAATAGTAGTCATGGTTATGCATATTAAATCACCACAGAAATTATCCTCACTTTCAGGTCCATATGTATGGCACAGCCTAGTTTCCTTTAAGGTGGTCTGGAGGGTGCATAGGGGTTGGTTGTTTTAGTCTTTTAGTCCCGGCATGTATTTTACACCCTCAAAATTTAACAGTTCCATCCTGTGAAAGAAGGTGTCGCCACCTCAGGTACGGAGCCAAACACAATAATAAGGTGTGGAAACTTTTATACCTTTCGTGAAGTAAAAAGGTAAGTTACCAGTTCTCAAGTTTTAAACGAATTGTGGTAAAAGACAACAGGCTGCTGGCAAAATTCAAGTCCAAGGTTAAGCTGACAATAGACACTTTACCACCAATTAAAACCAAAGGTGTTATTGTAAAAGATGGTCTGTATAGATACTCTTAGAAAACTGTCACACTTTGGGGAATGTTTGACCACTCGCAGCACTGAGACAAGACCGGGGCATTATATACGTGGCAAGTATTTAGGTTGGTTGGTGACAAATGCCTCCGGTATTACTCAGATATGGTGTGAAGGAGGAAGAGATCTCAGACAAGGTCTTTACTTTGGGACTGTGGCAATTTATAGTCTCTGCTGGATAAAACGGTATAACTTTCACTACACAGCAAACTATTCTGCAGGTAGTTCCTAACCAATTAAGAGTAATAACTACAACAGTTTGTATACATGTGTGCAAATAATGACTCCAACATATTCCCCAACCCCCCTCCCAACCCCCACCCACACTACTTCCTCATCCTGATCAATTTCTACATCAATGAAATACTCTTGTCATGATTCCCACGCTTTCGAACAAATCAAATTTCCAAACTATTTCAAGACCAAAACCTGTTGCACGGTTTCACTCTGAGGCTAACCTACACTAATGAGGATGTAATGTTAGGCTTCTTCTGTTGCACGGTTTACTCTGAGGCTAACCTACACTAATGGGATCGTAATGTTAGGCTACCTATGTTTCACGGTTAACTCTGAGGCTAACCTACACAATAATGGGGACGTAATGTTAGGCTATACCCATGTTAGTCCAAATGATTATCACTGTTGCAAGGTATATGCTAAACACCTATTTTTCAATTGAAACAAAATTCAAAAGAAATATACATATCACATGAGAGCTAGTATGTCAGAACATGATCCAAAACTGAGTGTGGCTCCAGACAATAGAGTGTTCTCTAATTTGCATACAAAGAAACCCTTTAAAAGTAGTCACAGAAATAAGGAAGTGTTCTATTGAGGATTTTCCTTATTTTTGCAGATGGTAAACTTCAATATTCAAGGACTTTCAAGACATTAAAAGGAGGTTTTACACTTTCCCTACATTTTTCCTACTCTTTCCAGGTCTTGTGTATATAGTCCTTATCCTTTGCATTGTAATTACTTTCTGGAAATGACAAGACAAGTATATTACTAGGGCAAGTTATTTCATGCAGGTTTCTCCCAATCAGACCAACGTTCTACTCTATACTGTAGCTGGATATAATTAATGCATCTAGTTCTAAAACGAGTACAAAGTAAAAATTTGTTCTCGATCATCAGCTTACACATTATAATATCCTAATTCCAAGTTTAACCACGGAACAATTACCAGATGCAACCCATGTTTCTACAATGGAATGATCTTGATCTTGAGCGCGTGTGGAGCAGTGACTTTTACCCAATTCCTTTGACCCCCCACCCCTACCCCTCCCATTCTTGTTTCACTGTCAGCTATGCCATGTAGAATAGGCCTTGCCATCCACTTGTTACTGTAATTCACACCATTCAACAAATGAACTTACCTGGAGCTGAATTGTTGACGCATTGCCAAAAGAAATTCTGAAATAAAAGAGAAAAAGAACAGAATTAGACAATTAACACAAATCAACCATACAGTATAGAAGAGCAAGGGATTTTTTTTATTTATTTATTATTATTTATTTATTTATTTTATTCTTTTAAGAAACAAATATAACACCAAAGGAAACATGTCAACTCTAAATAAGAAGATGAAGTACAAATGATTTCATTTACAAATACTAACCTCAGATATGCATTATAAAAATTACTTTCCAATATAGCCAATATAAATTTTTGCCATTTCATTCATTCGTTCAACCAAACAGCATACAAAATTCAGTTTAATATGTTAAATTCAACAATATGAAACCATGGTTAAACCTTCCCCCTGGTCATGGCAGAAGTGTGAGCATACATAAATTTCAGACGCTAGTTTAATAATTCACACGCACATGGACATTCTGATATTGGTCTTTCATCTTTAATAATATTAGTTAGCCATGGTACCTATGTTTTAGCTTCATTATTTTGTTATCTCTTTATTGATCAATGTTGATTCCTGCAGATCTCTTGTATACATCATTAACTCACTAGCATTGTTAATGCATCCATTCACTACAGAAACTACTGTACAAGATTACACGTACACCTGCTTGAAACCCATCGAGCGTAACCTCGCCGTTTCATTGATTATCAATGAGTTCCTGTTAACTTGAAGTAATTAAAGATTCAGGCGCACCATGATAGCATGCGTATTCATCCGGATGTCTGCGACAAGTCATTGCTTGTATTGGGAAACCGCAATTTCGCACTCGTAATATCTGTAAAGCTGTATACTTTATAGGCACTTGTTGCTCTGTTTAGTGTAAATATTCCAGTTGCACTTTGGGTTGTACTCATTTCTACCGAGCAATCTGGTTGATACCATGCTTGGCCCGGCCATGACGAGAGGAGTGGTCGGGGTGAGAGGGTGGCAGGGCCCCGCAGACAAAATGGGGGCTCAAGATAATACAATTTGGGATATGAAAAGAAAAAGGGTGTGCAGTGACATAATTGACCTCAGGGCCTAGCCTGGCTCTCATACTCGTGCCAATTGTCTGCATGTTTGTAAACGTAAGAGAAGTTACTTGAAAACATTGATCTATTGAAAACTGGAACAATGGAATTTGGCATAAAATCTCATTTTATTTCAAGTAAAAACAAATAAAAAACATATTACATTCAATTTGTGGGACACAAGCTTTTCTGATTACATTGTTAAATTACTTGCTAAAAGGAGCAACCACCAAGTGCGTCTAACCACATAGATAACTGTTTGGTCCATTGTCAATACACAAAGCATGGCATAATTAACCGTGTTACAAACCAACACGTTAACACGAACTACCGAAAACAGCCAAAACACGATACAGAACACTATATATATAGCATATATCCAGGGCTGTATGTAAAGTACAATAGAATTATTACAGTATACAGTTCTCTATAGATCTATATTGCAACATGTGCACAATTCAGATATTCTGGTTCAAGAGGATGACACTGCAAAGGCATTTGGCCAATCGCAGACTTCAGCTTTAATTAAAGGGAAGAACCTGCATCCTGCCACCAGAAATCTGCACAGCTATAGTTATTGTAGTGCGATGTTTCACTGTTCCTTAGCATGTAGTGATATCTATTGGATTTTGTGCCATTGTCACAAACATTGAATCCCTTTAATTTTCTTATAATAATAATAATAATAATAATAATAATAATAATAATAATAATAATAATAATAATAATAATAAAAACAATAATATTAATAATAATAATAATAATAATGTTAATCATAATAATAATCATAAATATTAAACATTTATATAGCGCTTTTAAACAAATATCTCAAAGCGCTCTACAAAGAATGCAGAGAAAACCCACTACTTAAATTAAAGTTAAACTCCCAGACCACTTTACCGTGCATATTACATTCTGGAGGCCTCGTTAATTGTCTACCTTTGTCTTGTTCTTAAGCTACTTGGTGGCTTGACATGAAAAAACAGAAAAAATCAATCCCAGCTCGGAAGAGGTCTGGTGGTGCTATAAGGACTCCATTAATGCATTGGCAGTCGGAGTATACTACAACAGCTGTGTTTACGACACTGCAGGTAGTCAGTACGTATATATAGCGTGTGGCTGATATAGTGTAATTAAGGTCGATGTATATAATACAAACTTACATTGCCAGCAAAAAAATAAATGAAGGATAAAAAATTACGTAAGTCGGCAGCATATGGACAGGTCTACTGAAAACAATGTTCTTCCATATTATGTCTCTATCATATTCCTACCATCAAGTTTCTTAATACATTACTGAACTCTTGAATATGAACAAAATATGGTAGTAAATATTTGTAGAGAAAGGAAAGGTTTGTATCTATCTGCAGTATCGTGATGAGAAAAAAAATATGGTTCCTTTTATAACAAGACAATAATTTGTCTCATACTGATTGTGCTACAGGAATCCAACTGTAGACTGTCTACTAATAAATAAAAAATTCTCAAGCAATTTCTTACTGCAAATTTGAATGAGTGAAAAGTGGTAAAAATTTGAATGCGTTAAAATGATAACTGTTTGACTCTATTACTGTAAGCATTTTTTTTTGTTAACTCCCATACCACTGCAGTAGGATTTGCTTTTGTATTTGTTTAAATTTACAGAACAATGAAGAAAAGGTATAAAACTTTGGAAAATTGCTGGCAATTGGCATATTGTATGTGACCAATATTTATAGTACACTTTTGTAAAATTGAAAAAACACATTTATTACTGCGAGATAAACTGACATTTTGGGTATTAACAAAATCATTATCTCCTCCCCCTCCCCCCCCCCCTCCCTCCATCATATATGTACCAACCTGCATAGGATCCTCTAATACTGTATGCACAGCTTCAAATTCATTACCCCAAATTTAACATATTGCACAACATTTGGTGGAAGTCATGAATGATCAATCCCCGTATGAAACTTTCTCAATGCAATAAGCTCCACACAGTATGATTGCACAACACATGCATATAATGTTATGCCTTTAACTCAATTTTCATTATGTACAGTTATGTACCAAACAAGATGTACTAATGAGTGTAGCTACTTTTATACGAGTCCATACCTGGAAAGGAATATTTGATAAAGTAGTGAACTGTGTCGTTTATATTTCTACAGTGTCAATTTATACCTCCAAAATGGTCATCTCATCTCCCAGTCTGGGTTAACCTACTTAAACATTCCTAAACACAGAGGAATATTGCACATTTCTCTCTAATTGTTCATATTCCAGCTCAGAGCTACACCGCAGGGCTGGTACGTTCACAATTGGCAGTCGTTCCATTAGGTCTCTCGTCGTTACCTCCGTAAATCATTAATTATGTAAGTGGAACGACCAGCACCTCGATTGTTCAGACACATGCATTTTCTGGCAAAAATCAATTGTTTCGCCATGGATGCTGGGTACAAGAATGGCAACAACAACAAAAAGTACAGGACACAGAACAAAATGGTGACAAGTGTGAAAACCAAATTCACTAATTTAGGGAAGGCTGATGAATAATTTACTCTGAATGTAATAGCTCAAAGAGTTACAGAAAACTTGCTCCTTGTTTGCTCCAATAGCAGCAGCCAACAAACTATTAGACACACAAACCAGTATCTGGGATTGTGCTGCTATTCACCAGACTACCCACACTCCCTTTTCCCCCGCCCCCCTCCGGCCCCCTTTAGAATTTAAGCTCAGAATGTATCCAAGCCAGCTTGCACTATGTATGGATTTTGTTGTTTAACAAAACGTAATTTAACTGATCTTTAACCCCGAAAACTGAAGATATTTTTCTGGAAAAATCTTCCAACCCACCCAGAAAGTTTTGCAACCCACTTTTGGGTCACGCCCAATAACATTTTTAGAGCAACTGTATAGCACAAAGCCTTGTTTCCCTTCTTTTTCAAGCAATCTCTTTCCAAAAAAAATTAAGTTAACATAACAATTTAAGAACCTTTTATACATGATCAATATTTAACCTTTCCATGTACTTTGAAGATTTATACTTTCTAACTAAGAGTATTTTCTCTTTCTCTCATCAACTATTAACTGCTCTTTTTAATATCAAATCCAATCTCCGACAGATGTACTTTTAAATAATTCTCCCTATCTCAGTCAATCATACATCGGGCGCCAAACTTGTAAAGAAACAGATCCCCCCCCCCCCCCCTCAAAAAAAACTTAAATATTTAATCGATTCTAGTCAAATTTAGCCGTTTAATACTCGTTTATTGATCGTAATCAATCAAGTTTTGTGCTATATTTGTCCCGGTTGAGAGTGCCAACCTTTCAATATTCATACAAATGACAGATCTATCTAACGGATTACAGATGAGTCTTCCCAGCTTCTCCTGATCCTTCCCTGATTATCTCTGGTTTATATTTCGAGTTGAAAGGTTTGAAAGGTATTCCTCCTTCATCATATTTCATAAGATATTTATACTTACCACTGAGACTGTTACTGATTTAGAAACCTTTGACTTATTCAAAGGTTACTAAAAGTAGAAACATTAAAAATAAAAAAAATCTTAGAATTTTCAAAAGTCTAGTAAATTAAAAAAAAATAACTCTTGAAATTTGAAAATTCTGTTGGGATAAAACTTTTCGTATGAATTGATTATAACATTGTCTTTATATATTTATAGAATTTTCATCATTTACCAAGTTACCAAGGTTTGAAAAGTTTGAATTTAGAGTATTAGCTCTTCCCTTCAACACTGGTACTGACAGACAAAATTTTTTTTTTATAAATCTACCCAATTAAAAAAAATTCTACATGAGCGCTAAATGATCCAATTACATCCTCGTCCTTTTCCTTCAAAAACTCAAAAGAAAGTACTTAATTAAGATTGACTCAAATGATGTCCTCCCGAAGGCCAAAAATAGATAACAATTTACCTTTGTCAGTTCCTCAAGAACAAGAAGTCATCTTAATTAATTTGAAGTATATTGGCATATTAGTACTTTTGTGACAGTGACCCAAGCTATTTTATGATGTAGATAAGACATTCTCTCAGAAGATCTCCACAATTTAGAGGTATTTTACGTTCCATGTTATACGATGAACGACAATAGATTCTCCGTTCAATGAGAGTGGCTATTTCCTGGTACTACTGATAATCCAATATAGAAGATATGCTATTTGTGTTGAAGTTTTGAAGAGGTTTTGTCAAGTAGCTTTGAAAGTAGGGATGAGGAATATATTTTATTTATCGTTACTCTTAATTTATGTACATGATGTTTATTATATTAAAAGTTGCCTTTTGCGTTGCGACGTAACTTTGTATGGCTCTGAACAAGACATGTAAATTATTCACACACGCAGTTAACTGAATACGATTAACCACACCTAACCAAGTGATCTATGTACATACACAGTGTGTGCTTACATAATTTAACACTTTCCTGCTCCTTTGTTCAATAGCCAGTTAATTATTAACCCCTTAGATCCCCATCCGATACAGAAATGTCCCAATCCTACTGTATGTAAAAATAAAAACTTAACCGGTAGATTTGGAAGAGGGCGTTGACACACTAGTCAATTTGGGAGCATGGTTGGGGGTGGGGGGGGGGGAGGCCAGGGCACAGTGCCAAAAGTTATGATTTTTGTAAGCCTGGTAAGTTGGAGCCTAAATGTTGAAATCATTGAGACAAGTCAGAGAGCAGCGAAGTTTAAACTAGTTTGGTCTGATTACGTCATGGCAAACCTTTAAATTCTAGGATTTATTTCTTCAAGTCTAGCGTACTAATGATTTACATTCTCATTTCAAATCCTGATCTTATTTCTTTGAACAGTTTAATTAATCTATGCTAACACAAGATTGTGACAAAATTCAACGCAAAATTCACCCTTTTGGAAATCAAGGTCGGTATTTTTTATTATTTTTTTTCCAAACCTTTGCAATATTGCCCAGGAAAAAGATTGCAGCTAATCAAACCAAGACTCCCTGCTGGGTTTTTATCGCCAATTGAAGGTAAATGAGTGGCTTACGGATTTGATTCGTTCCCCATGCCCAACGTTTCTTTACCGGGACACGTTTCATACTTATTTTAATCATGGTGAAATGCTAATGAGAAAACACTTCACAACACTACTTGCGATGAACCTTGACAGGGAAAGCTAACGTTATTGGATTTCAATATCAAACAGTACTGAAAATTTGTCACAAAAAAAAATGCTAAGTTTCTGGTATGGTTAGTATTTCATCAACATTAGCTACATTATATAGTACTGTGTGAACTTTTTGGCATCCAAACCTCAGACCTACCTCATGTAACACCTTTTAACCCCCCACCCCCACTCCCATATGTGCCTTCACCTGGATCCTCAACCACATCACAAACTCCCAAAAAATATGAGATTTGGTTTTGAGTGCAAATGAACAATAAGACATTGATGAATCATGAAACTATGGAAATTGTGTTTTATTCCCTGGATTTTCACTTTGGCAAATATTTTCAGACAGTGAAATGATAAGTGTCATCATTCCACCTGTGTTTACTCTGCAAACCACTTCAAAAAGGAAAGCCTATGTATACCCATGATGCATCATTCTGACACCTATACAGTAGCTGGCTGCAATGCCAGTATACACCTCATATATCACTTAAATTAGTTTGGCCAGTAGACTAATTTTAGCATCTTTACGGTGTCTCATTTCTTGATCACTTTTTTTAAAGCTTTAATTTACCATTTGGGCCGACAGTAAATATGGTTTGAAAATTGCTAGTACTAAAAACAATGCTGAGCAGAACAACCTGTGAAACCCACAGTATAGCATGTATTCTAGTGATTCTGCATATAGTAAACTAAACGAATCCTCCAACTCTAGTAAACTACTGTCACGAACGAATTCTCCTACTGCGATGTCTGAGGACAGGATGTTGTCAGCTATATTGTGTTAGGTAACAAAATCCAGATGTTGTTTTTATCTGACATTTTTCCTGTTCTGAGGATCCTTTAAATATCTTCTTTTTTTTTCTTTTCTTTTTGCTGTTGCTGATTCAAACAGCCTATAGTTCAGATATTATAATGGTATCAAAGGTCACTTGAGAGTTCAGAGACCTCAGAATTTGTCTTCTCTTTCTCTGTTTCTTTTTTCCATCAAAGGGAAATTATTCCTTCCAAACATTCCATGATTTACAATGTTGTGATTCAATAAACCTTATTAAACCAAACTGTATAGAGTGGGTTACTCACCACTCCTTAATATTTTACTGAATGGCATGCATGACATACATGAATTTTTGGGAGGTTTTGCATATATTTTCTACATTTTCAGTTGTTCAAGAAGCTGATACATGACAGATGAGTGCCTTGAGAGCAATAAAACAAGGTTTACTGTGACCAGCAATGTACATAGAATTTACACCATAATCTGACAATTTTAATGCAGTAACACATGTCACACAGTGTGTGTTTGAACACTTGCATGTCACACAGAGTGTTTTGAACACTTACATGTCACATGGAGTGTTTTAACACTTATATGTCACAAAGAGTGTTTTGAACACTTACATGTCACGCAGAATGTGTTTGAACACTACCATGTCACACAGAGTGTTTTGAACACTTACGTGTCACACAGAGTGTTTTGAACACTTACATGTCACACAAAGTCTTTTAACACTTACATGTCACACAGTGTTTTGAACACTTACATGTCACACAAAGTGTATTAACACTTATATGCCACACTGAGTGTTTGAACACTTACATGTCACACCGAGTGTTTTGAACACTTGCATGTCACACAGAGTGTTTTGAACACTTACATATCACACAGTGTTTTGAACACTTACATGTCACACAGAGTATTTTAGAACACTTGCATGTCACACAGAGTGTTTTGAACACTTACATGTCGCACAGAGTGTTTGAACACATACATGTCACACATGTGTTTGAACACTTACATGTCACACAGAGTGTTTTAACACTTACATGTCACATAGCGTTTCTTTCAACACTTGGTACAACACTAAGTACACCACAAACCTGAGAAACCGACCCTACAAAAGAGAACAGTTTTCAAATTCCAACACACTGTGTATCCTAGAGTTATTGCCTAACACAGGAGATAAGATAGGATAGAGGAGCAGAATAAAGGCTGAAAGATAAATCTCTGGTGATTTATGGCATCTTACCAGGCTAAGAGGACAGTTGTTCAGGAGGCTTGGTAGATGTTGTCTTCTCCTGAGTGAGGTGGATTCTAACGCCATCTGCATCGGAAAAGAAACAGGAAACATAATGAGATGTTTTACAGTAATGGCCAGGTAATTAATGATTGCGGTAGTAACTAAATTTAAAACACATTTTATGAGGGCGAGGGGATATATCAAACTCCATCTCCCTGACATTAATGTACGGCTAAGACACGGGAAGCCATACGCTCCCACACTCGGCCATAAAACTTCAGCAGTTAAAGTTACGTACAAGCCAAACAAAAACGCAAGACTGATTTTTTTTTTAATGGTAACAACTCTCGGCAGGGAAACTGATTGAGTTTTGTGAAATGAGCATCTTTGAAATGAGAATGCATGATTAAATGTCTATGTATAGATGATATGACCTTATTAGAAAGGCCAAGATATTGGTTGTCTTCAAAACATTGGAATTACCTCAAGTAGCAAAAAAACTGTGAAAGACAAATTTTACATTTTGGCACATGCCTCTTGGGAAAACATGTCTCCTGGGAATCTATCAATGTGGCTGAATGTCTATTCAGCCAATCCAAATCAGCTGTGGAGGTTGTCTGATGGACGATTAGTTGTTTACATCAAATTCAGATTGCATTGTAACTAAATATCACCAAATAGGTAAAATGATATTTTAATATTGTTATCACCAAAACCAACACATCTCTTACAGTATATATATATTGGTCATTATTTTGCTACAATTTTTTCTTCGGACAACCAAAAAGTAAGGCCTGGGTGTCCGGGGGGACATTCCAGACATTATGTACATAGCTGACCAATAAAAACTAATGGAGAGGTTAAAGAACTGAAATTGAGATTGATAAATATCTATTAAGGAGAAAAGAAGGATATTATTTGGCGATTTGATCAATTGTTTTAAAGAGTGATTTATTTTGAATATGTAACAGCTGTATAGACTTTCTGTTACATGAGTGAAATTAAATTCGATTTGAATTAAATCAAGCATGAATATGAGTTCAAAGCATTTTTTCCCTGCACATCCAAGACCTTTATCTATTTTATTTTAAAGATGTTTGAAATGTCAATAAATATCAGATCATTTACGAACACATGAGCAGAGGGAGCCAATCTGTGATATGGCTAAGGCTATGCACCTACTACAAACTGCCTGTTTTGGTGCCAAGAGATGTTTGTAACATATATTGAATTGTTTCTCTATAGCCTTTACTGACAGCAGTACAGTTTACAGCTCTTCTCTGACCCAGTGATGTCGAAATGGTCCCCATTCTCCCTTTCACGCTACGTTAAGCCAAATCATGTCAACGAGGCAATTTCTTCTGCCATTGAGCCGACCCAATAGCTCGCTGTAAAGGGCCGGACTTCAAAGAAGCAGCGATACAGTGAGGGAAAGAGGGGATTAAGGCCCGCTTCTCCATTAGCTTAGCAAAGACCCGGAGCGAATGAATAGCAGCAGATGACTGTCAATAGCCTCCCATTTGTCAGTATTGTCGGGCACAATGGGAAGAGTTGACTGGAAGCCACTAGAGTAATGAGCCATGAAACAAGAGTTTGACAAGTCTCATGAGGAACGAAGAATAAGATGACCACAATGAACACAAGGAGATGAAAGGGACTCAGGTGAAGATAATAAAATGGGCAGGGGAAGTCTAAGACTTAAGTTGGCTTCAAAATTGAGCTATGCTACTTGATGTAACACAGTAGGGAGAAGGGGGGGGGGGAGTTGCGTAGAAGAATATTAGCTAGATTCTATCAGCATGTTTACAAGGGGAATAATTGCTCGTTTCTTCTGCATGGATGAAGACCCATCTCCTCATGAAAATAAAGTCTCTGCCATCTATCTCTTCTACAAAACAAGTACAATACAATGCCCGACTCCATGGAAAACAAATCTAGTACTCAAGAAGGTATAAACTATACTTCATATTAACACCAAGGACCAATACTATTGTTTCTAATAATTATTGAATGTTAATCATCAGAAATTAAGATCAAACTTTATTTTCCACACAAATTATGACATGCATCTAATCAGGGAGTTGTCAACAACTCCCTGATATAATGTAACTAATTTTGAAGAGTTTAAAGGTATTTATGAAATCCCCTTCCCTTCCCTTCTCCCCTTCCCCCTTCTCCCATACCCCTCCCCTTTCTCTATCCATCTCCCCCCCCCTCTGCCCCCCTCTGCATCATATATATAAGCAGAAGCAAACCTAAGCCTACAAATTTCTCCATTCTTTGAGTATTCCACAGGTTTTCTTTACATAGAGATGTCTTTGACAGGTCATCAATGCTTTAAATCTACAAGATGTGTTTCAAGTCATCACCCAGCAGTGATCAGGCTACTCTCTCTATGCGGCTTCTGAAACAGCCGAACCCGGCTACCGACGGCAGCCCCGCATATAAAGATACAACTCGGATACATTTCTTACCAATCTGCCAATCATAACTCTTAGTGGCAGCTGAGGGTTAAACTGGTTGCATATGTTTGCTTAACCTAATAAGATCGACAGAGGGAGTTGGAACAGCAGTGTTTTGCCTATCCTGGTGGGCTCTGGATAAAACAACTCTCTTTAACCGCTTACCGGGATCACGGAAAGGCAACAGTCCCAACAGCTTTCCTAATTGCTCATTTAGAGAGAATTTACAGGGTATTTTCTAACTGTGAAATTTAACAAGCTCCTGCCCAATTAACAGTGTCAAGTAATCCAAGACATGACAAGGCCTCTCAAGAAGCTCAGACAAGCAGCACTAACAGAAGTAGTTATGAGGGATGTGATATTATAAAAGCGGATCAGTTATTTTTCTGTGAATGGTATGATGCCCAGGCCTAGAAATTCAGGGACTATTTACTGGCTTAATGCCAGCCTGAATTTGCCGTTTGCCATATAAACAAAAACAGAGCAATGGCATTTATCTGGCCGTGGAAATTACAGCTGCTTTTGTATTAAGTTCAAGGGAAGTGCAAGTGGGAATTTGATTTTATAGCCAGCAGATATTTTTTATGCACCAATGGTATTTTTTAACAAAGTGGCTAACATGGTGAAAATTCTATGCCTGTCACCCACATTGAATGTACTGTACTGTACTGAATGTACTGAAATGAATGTACTGTACATTCAAGTCAAATAACTGAACGTCTAGATGCAAGGAGCAACGATTTCTTAAGTACTTGTGATGTTCAGCAGTAAGAATTCAGCAGCTTGGGGGAGGAATGGGGGGTAAGAGGGGGTAGCTTAGTAAAAGTTAAATTTGAATAGTATTACAAACTTGATCAAATCCAGACAGACAGCAACACCCTAAAACTTGATTTTCCCCTAAAACTAAGTTCAATTTACTTATTATCGATAGATTAAAACGTTACAAAATAATTTTATACAGCACTCAGAGCTACTTTCTCCAGGATGTTACAAAAACTGGATTATTTATCCGTCAAATGCAGTATTGGTATCTCAAGATCAGACCATGTACCTTCTTTCTTCCAGCCTTGAAGGGGGGAGGGGAAAAAAGTTGACAATCATACTGCCTGAAGCAAGGCTAAATTGATATCTCCTTCTTATCTTGAACTGAGGCAGTTTCTGCTTATACTGTAAACAACACATAGCTTGTCATATCTGATGTATAAGAGTTTGTCCCTGGATGAAGTCAAGCATGATGCTCTCAACATCTGTGCACCTCAATCTTCAGTTCATCAACTCTACACTATAACCCTGTACAGTAGTTAGTTTGTACAGCAGTCCTCAATCTTCCATTCATCAACTCTACACTGTAACCTACACTGTAACCATGTACAGTATTAAGTATACATGTACAGCAGCCCTCTGGACCATGCAAACTCTTTCTCAAACTGACAACAATTTGAAAATTAACTCATCTTTTTCTTTATCATTATTCCTTTCTTTTATGTAGCTATATATATGTGGTTAAATAAGACATTTATTATTTCTTTCACATTTCAGATCATATTTCCAATGTTGTACACCCTGGATGCATCCATCCATATGTAGTGTGGAGGATAATCAAACTTATAGCACAATGTCTATGAGTACAACACCATGAAAACATGAGAGTACAATGAATTACATGGATAACCACAACCCACTCACTGCAGGACTACAATGCTCTTATTAATAATGAGTTATTAATAATGAGTACTGTAATTTTGCAGACTTTGTTCCTATATACAACTATTCGAAATGCTACGAGTGCCAACTCCTACAAGTTTACTCATCCACAATTCAAATTCAATTTTCAATTCCTATATTCCACTATTATAAGTTATATAAAATGTATAAATAGGATCAACTTATACAGGTATGTATATAATTAAAAAACAAATAATTAATTAAAGTGATTAGAACAGAGACAGATTAAATTAAAGTAAAAGAGTCATCAGAAGCCTGAGTGAGTAAGAGTGCAAGTTAACATGATTGAATACGACGGGTTGATTTAATACACACTGACTGAACATCTGGTTTTACTCCAAATAACATGCAATTGATTATACTATAAACAGCTATATTAAGAAAACCCACTGTCCTTCAAGTTGCCATGGTGACAAAGACCATTAATTAGTGAGGGATACACTAGGATTCCATTAGTTTCATAAAAAATATATATATAAATGTTTTATCACCAAATTCCAGTTATATTGAAAAGATTTAAAATAAGCAAATCAGAAATATTCAGAAATTTCACATTTCTTTCAATTAATTTGAAGGTTTGAATTTTCAAGGTTTATTATGGTATATGGTATATGGACTGCACTGATTACAAGGGGTTTAGTACTTGAAATGACTCGATATTAAAGAGAACAGACTCAAAGAGCTGTTTCAAATCGTGAAATCAAGTATGTGATTGAAGTTACCAGTACTATCATGCTCCTGACTAAGACAAGCGGGATTAAAAAAACACAAAAGAGACTATTTGAGAGCTAACAAATATATTTAATATGAAAGTTTCGAGAGCTGTTATGTCAGAAACTCTAACTCACCATAGAATAACCTTCAATCATTCAGAGCACAACCCACTCTCAGCCCACTCCCAAACCCCCCTCATTCCCCACCCCCCCACACCCCTAATCAAATAAAGGGGTAAAAAGTAAAACGAAGAATATAACCATTTGTTCTTTTATGATATACTGTAATTGCACAAACAAAACAAAAAAATATGGAAAATTTTAGCACCGTACATTTAGGGACAGTAAAGATTGAACCTTAAAGGAAATGGCCACAGGATTCCTCAGATTCTAAATCCCAACAGCTATTTTGGACAAAGTCTTTCACCGCTGGCTTCATTATCATATATTCAGATAGGGTAAGCGGTTTGTTAGTTTTCGATTACATAATCGAACAATGCAGCTTGGAGTGTTGTTTTAGGGGCCTAGAGCAATCAGGACATCCATTAGGAGGAAGTAGGCCGCTGTTTGCACACAAACTTTCACCGTAGCAGCGTGAGAAATCAATGGGTGTTAGGCAACAGAATTAAGCAGAGGAAAAACCTGCAAGACAACTGTGCACACATCGGCCAAGGCGGCAAAAGAATAGCACTTCTACTCAATATTTACCCGAGCTCTACCGAACGATGAAGCCATCTGGGATTCTTCAAGTAGAAATCTATCTTTACCGCTTAACACTAAGTTACCATGTATTAACCAGCTTGTCAAAGGAGGGCTGTGTTGCTTTGCAATTTAATATGAGTATAGTCTCTCAGTGCAGGCCACATTGCAGGCCACATAGTGGGGACAATTAGAACATTCAGTTGTAGGAGCTTTATATTACATACAGATTCATATCATTTCATTTTTTTTTTATGAGAATTGAGATAAATAAGTGAGTACAGGATGTTAAAACTGGTCCAGACTTAACAGGGACAAATTTAATTGGCTGTTTCATTAGTAAATATATGTATTAACTAGAACTAAAGTAGATGAAAATGACATCAGCATTATTTTCAAGGAAGTAAAGTTGTTTAGAATGAATTCATTAGATAAAACTAAATCCAAAATCAATTTCAAATTAACCTGTAGTAATGTCACAATCACTGGAGCATTGTGTAAAATGAGCTCCAAACTCAGCCTCCCCCTCCCCTCCCTTCCCTCCCCTCCCCTCCCCAACCCCCATGTTCAGTCTCTACTTTCAGGGGGTCTCCTTTGTGAATGAATGCAATTTCTCAACTGATATTTCTTCAATTTTCTCTATTATTGTCATTGGAATTTACTTTCTTTAAAATTACTTGTTTTAAAATCGTTCTCATCTAGGAATGCAGAATATATATATGGTTTTTGCATGGAATAATTTATTGTTAACATTATCTGTTACAGTTTTGAGCTTTACCAGTATCTTACAGTTCTGTGCACAAAAAACTGCTTCTTACATCTTTCCATTTGTGTAGCAACATGAATATCATTTTGTTATGTGCGATACAGCATACTTTCATAATTCACTGGCTTGCTTGATAAACAGTCCTCGTTTAAAGTGAGTGATTCTTGATGTTCGGTCAAAACAGGATTTTAAGGCTATAAAGAAAAGACGTGATTCTTAAAGATTCCCTCACCAAGGGTATAGGAAGGAGTATTTATATCCACTCAGTTAATTCAATCAACTATGGAAATTAAACAATATTTACGGACATAATTTGCAATGTAAATATATCGCGATAGTATCAGACTAAACACAACCTTAAAATATTACATTGATCAGTTCCTTCAGCAACTTTCCATCTGTAAATTAGCAATATTTAACCTACAATAGTGTAAGATGAAAATGGCCTGGGAGAAAAAAAAAAATTCTTTTTAGGCAGAGTGTATACAGTTCAATGAGTGTATCAGTGGTACGCTGTGGTCATTAAAACCCTTCATATAATATATTCATATCGATGGTAAAGAGGGACATGGAAGGCTGCTGGCGAGATCCTTTGTTAGATGGGAAGCATGAAAAAACAACTGTAGCCAGCCTTTCTCACTTCAGTGGCTTTTCAAAACACCGACCCAGTTGAGTTTAACTTCTCAAGCAGAAAGCCTGTTTACAATGTAAAACACCATCTACCCTCCGCCACAGCCCGCACAGAGATATTTGCCGGCCTGTTACACTACGTCGTTTGTCCCTTGACCAGAAAAAAAAAATGGGATAATTAATGGCGAAATATCCTCCTCGGTTCATCTTTTGTCAATCACAGCATGGGGAAGGGGAAAGGCGTCAAAGAAAACTAGACTGTTTACGGCTGTCTGTCACACCCTTTAACAAAGCCTATTCAATATTTCATCAAAAGGGCTTGGTCTAAATGAATAGGACCAATGGTGTGTCAACAAGCCACCTTTTCTTCTTTTCATTTTTGTCTGTTCCCAGAAAAATAGACTAGTTTGATTTTCATAACGGCCAAGGCATGCAGAATTCCATCTTGAAAAGCTTTTTTTTGCTTTTTTTTTGTTGTGATAATATCAATCATGCAAAAGCATAACTGTTGGCATATATCATGCAGCAATCTACTGGGCATTTCGAAATCTTTCTGCATCGGGAAAACTGTGCTAATTAATTGTTCCATTTGATGTCGTGGTATCTATATATAAATCACCAGCTGTTCAGTTCTCTCAACCACATCAATCTAGATTTTGTACTTTATAAGTTGATTATGCTGTGTATGTACATACGGCAAATTGTTACGACCATATTGCTGAACGTACAACTTGTTGCTCTTTCTACAGAATGTAAAAGGGTTTTTTTTTTAGAAAGTTTTGGTATCTTAGGGATACTGTGATGTCACTGATTTACATACCAGTCCTTGGACACATCTTTTACAAACTAAACTAGGATATGATCTCCCAAATGAGACAATTACTTTAATTAGCAGTTGGGGGGGGGGGGGG
>JAIPMN010000103.1:0-13689 GCA_020650975.1 Apostichopus californicus | reverse complement strand
ACCAGCTGTTCAGTTCTCTCAACCACATCAATCTAGATTTTGTACTTTATAAGTTGATTATGCTGTGTATGTACATACGGCAAATTGTTACGACCATATTGCTGAACGTACAACTTGTTGCTCTTTCTACAGAATGTAAAAGGGTTTTTTTTTCAGAAAGTTTTGGTATCTTAGGGATACTGTGATGTCACTGATTTATATATACCAGTCCTTGGACACATCTTTTACAAACTAAACTAGGATATGATCTCCCAAATGAGACAATTACTTTAATTAGCAGTTAGGGGGGGGGGTTGGGTACGTGTTGTTCAATTAACAAGATTTAGATCATATTTAGCAAAAGTTGATGCATCTCCTTTTAAATTAATTTAAATTTTTAATTAATTTTTAAATTAACACCAATGAGATCATGATGTGATTATGAGAATATAAGGTCAAAGGTCGTTCCAGAATACACTACAACGCAGCATCTGTAATGCAAACTAATATATCTACTGTAAGACCAGAGCCATATTGGCAGTTGTTCTAATAACTAACAACATCGACACAAGACATGGATAAATATACCTCTACAGGGAATATGCGATTATCAATGCAATTTATTCTCTTTCAAATTTAACATTTCTGTATCTTAAAGCCGCTATTGCACTTGAGTTGACTTCCAGAAATAAATTAATATTCTATTCAGGCTCAGAACAAAAATCCCAATTTTTTTGGGTCATATAGTTTGAGTATCTAAGTAAAAATTTCATTTCAAAACACAAAACTTAAAAAAAATCCAAAAGTTTGAAAATTTCTAGTTTTCATCTTTAGCTTTATACTTTAGTCTCTTAATGTGAAAGTGTCACAAATCAGTGACATCATGCCATGAACGAAATCATTTTTATTAATTAATCACTGATTAACCTTTTATTTGAATAAGTATATCAACAAGGATTTCTTGGGTCTGATCAATTACAATATTATTCTGAGTACAAGTACCCCCTGTAGGTTGAGTAAAATTGTCATCTTATAGTGTGAAGCAGGGCAGGTATTTTGCTGATTATCACTAATTAAGATTACATTCCTGTTATAATTTGCCTCCAGATATCTGGATTCTGATCTATATATATACAAATTCATGAATTTGCGGGATTCTACGAGTTGCAGAGAGAAGACCTGTACATCCTCCACACACACAGTGCACTTGCATATAAGTTTAAATACTATAATCCAGAGGCTCAAAGAATGTCAGTGGGTGCACGGAGATCACTATATCTGGATCATACTGCCAGTAGGGTCAAAATCTTCTACCGTTTTTTAGGTTTTGTAACTTCTAAAGTTAAAAACCAACTCAAAGGAAAGTTGAAAAGATTTCAATCAATGAACATGGAGGCCATGCCCTAAAGGAACAAAGTTTTGTTTATTTGACTGAAGTTAACAACAAAAGGTTCTTGATAGAGGTTGCAACCGTTTTCTTCACTGTGGGTAGTACGAGCATATATATATAGAGTTAGCGAGATGGTTGAACTTGACAGTTTCATATGTACGTATGTACTTAGACTACTGTTTAATATTTTAAACATGTTGAATGATATAATCACCATCATAAACAGGTCCACAGAAAGTATGCTTAGAACTGATGTTTGTTAAAGTATCACACAGACATATTGAATGATGCTATGACCCCTTGGACAAACACAGGTCCACACACACAGTATGCATGCAACCCTAGAACTGCTGTTTACATACATGTATATTCAATGATTGTAACCACTTCATGAGCTGGTCCACACACAGTATGTATGCGGCCCTCTGCTGTTATGTATGTATGTTCAATGATTCAGTAACCCTTCATGAGCTGGTCCACACACAGTATGTATGTGGCCCTGTGATGTATGTTCAATGATTGTAACCCTTCATGAGCTGGTCCACACACAGTATGTATGCGGCCCTGTGATGAATGTTCAATGATTGTAACCCATCATGAGCTGGTCCACACACAATATGTATGCGGCCCTGTGATGTATGTTCAATGATTGTAACCCTTCATGAGCTGGTCCACACACAATATGTATGCGGCCCTCTGCTGTTATGTATGTATGTTCAATGATTGTAACCCTTCATGAGCTGGTCCACACACAGTATGTATGCGGCCCTGTGATGAATGTTCAATGATTGTAACCCATCATGAGCTGGTCCACACACAGTATGTATGCAACCCTCTGCTGTTTACATGTATGTACAATGATTGTAACCCTTCAAGAGCTGGTCCACACACAGTATGTATGTGGCCCTCTGTTACATGTATGTTCAATGATTGTAACCCATCATGAGCTGGTCCACACACAGTATGTATGCGGCCCTCTGCTGTTTACATACATGTTCAATGATTGTTACCCATCATGAACTGGTACATACTGAATGATGCTAACAAACACAGGTCCACTCACATACAATATGTGTGCAGGCCTCTGCTGTTTAGTTTTGTATACTGAATAATACTAAACCTTTTACAAACATGTCCACATAAAGTATAGTACATGTATGTATACCGAATAAAGCTAACCCCTGAGTTGGTGGGTCTACTTATTAAATGTTTAGTGTACGTGCAACATATACGTGTACAGGTAAACTTGAATTACTTTTGAGGCTCTTGTGACATGGAATTTGCTTTATTGGTTTAAGTAAATACAGTCTGCTACTGTATGTACTCATACTAAGGGCAAATCAATGATATGTACAATGACGCATGATGATCGAGACCGATGTATAGTTACTTACCATCATACCATGCAGACTGTTTAACAACACCTACCTGTCTGGGTAAGGAACTTGTATAGATCTTGCATGCCTTCCTAGAGATAAAGACAAGGGGGAGGGGGAAGGAGGGGGGGGGGAAGAGGGTTGAGTATAAAAACAGAGGTAGATTTAGGGAGCAATTGGTTGTTTAAAAGATTCCTTTTCCTCTCCCTCCCTCTCCCCTGCCTTTTCCCAAACACACACACATACAAACTGGAAAATTTGCTGTTCTTGCTCTTTTCTATTTTACAAGGTGGAGATGTAACTATCTCCAGAAACTGGGATCAAACAACATCAACAAAATCCATGTAGCACTGAAGAGACCTTTGGGTAGTAGATCTATGAAATGATAGAAGGTTGGTAGATCAGAGCTGGGGGGGGGGGGGGGTCAATCACATGTAGGATCATGTGAGTCAGTACAGACATGACCAAATCATCAGGCGTTAAAATAAATGACGTTCATATAAGGATTGCCTTCTCAATTACCAAGTTTGAAATTTATTCCAGATTTAATATGCACAAATAATGTACATGTAACCTCATGCAATTATTACAGAAAAAAATTAAAACAAGAAAACTTGAATGTCCCATTAAGACTATACTGTTACAGCCAGTCCAGTTGGCTCATTAACTAACATTCAACTTTTGTTTGCGGGCAGACAAAGACCACAAATAACTGTGTGGGCTTATCTATAGGACGGTTGCTATGCACACAAACTACATGACCTCATCAGAAGGTGAGGAAGATATGGAAGTCCATGAACTCCATAAGGGGTTGTTTACTCAGGAGTTTAACCTAAAATGTGCCAAGAAACGTCACCTGATTATGTCAAACCCAAAAATGTCACAAAATGTTTTCCATGTCAATCAAACTGATTATTGCACACTATTAAGAATCAAATTCCTTGCACTCAGCAGCAATCCTAAACCGGCAAACAAAAACAGGCCTGCATGCCCTTCAAGCTACCTTTGGTTAACCAGCCAACTTTACCAGTTTCATTTAAATCTCAGAATATACAAGCTTCCCCACCCCCACCCCCCTCCCCCTCCTGATTCTCTTACCCCATCCTTCTCCTAATTCTTCCAATTACCCCATTCATCAATTTACTTCCAAATAAAATTCAAAGGATACTAATTACCCTTATAAAAGTATGGCTATAGTATAAGACACAGAGAACTTATTCAAAATGTAGATCCTTGGTATTCAAACTTGTTTGCTTGGTGAATGTCGATTGGCAGATGTTGTGGCCTGGGGAAGCCAGTCCGCAAAGTGGAGGTAGGCCCCCTCCCATTTGAGAAACTCGTTGGTACTTAGTTGCAAAAAAAGTGATATATTTTGCATCTTTTGCTGTAATTTACTTTCGACATGATTCCTGATCAACTATCGGCAATTCATTTCCCAATTTTTGTGGCGACCCTAAAAATGGGTGGAGATTCCCCACTTTGCATACCAGGGATTTAGACCGTATGGACAAAGAACTTGTAGACCCAATCATAGCCAGCCACTTTAACATGTTTCCACACACAACACCCATAACAGTAGCTATTAAAATTAACTACTGTGTGTTGTTTGTGATACATTAATAAAAAGCCTATACCTGTCAAATTTGATCAATATGGCAACTGTCATTCCCTTCATTTCAATTGTTTGTGTTGAGCAAGCAATAAAATCCACAAAACAGGGTAATGCCAGTGCTGCCACATTACAACGGCAATGAAATTTGAATCATTTTACATGGTAAACATTTGCTCAAATAAAGAGCAGGTGTTTTGAACAAAAATTAGGAGATCAGGTTTTGTGATATATAGGCCTCTCTTAGGCAGTCCGAGGCAATGCCAAAACCGACTGCTAACGTACACAAGAGTGGTAGAAAATTTTAGTCTTACTATGAAAGCATCTCCCCAAAATGTAAAACCTTATGTAAGAAGACTTGTCAGTTAACAATACTCGCAAAGTACTGGAAACTGTTACAAATTGCATAATTGCCTGTGTCGAAAGTGACACAAAGTTTTGAAAGGAAGGTGTCAACATAATTACTGACACTAAATGATGTGACACGAAGCAAATCTACTGTAGGCAGAAAGACTGTACACAAAGTCAGTCGAGATAATACGGTAGCCTTGGTGGGTCTTAAAAGCTTATAAAGCAGCCCATTGCTGTAAGTAAGTGTTTGAACATAGTGTGTGTCATGTAACCTAAATAATAACCTGCAAACCGCCATGAAGGGTTATAGGAAAGGACCTTGGTAGCAGGGGTGGGGGAGTTTGAGGGGGAGGGGAAGGTGGTGGGGCAGGAAAGTAGGTGGTTGATGCATACCTTGATGTATTACTTCAGTTAACTATTCTGCACAATATTCAGTAGTTGAACCACTTCCTCCATCTTCTCCATATATCTCAGCCTATATTTGGTACTTTGCAATTTCTAAAGGATACTGTAATTACTCATTGTTCAAAGTCATGCAAAAGAAGATCTCTTTCTTAAACTTCACCAACTAACTAACATGGATAGAAAGGAATGAGTATGTAGACTCTTTCAAATTTTACTCTGCCACCTCCCCCACCAACCCCTCCCTCCCTCTCTCCCTCCCCTCCCCGCTCTACGCCTCTTTATCCTAAATAAACTGTGTGTTTATTTCCCAAGACTGTTTACTCCAACCAGAATTCCAGCCGGAAATTTTTGACCAAATCCAGCAAATTCCATATACATCCATCCCCTCCTTACATTTTTCAGAGTCAACTGGGGTACCACAGTTGAACACAATACTATTATCTTGATACAATCACTAGGTTACGGTTTGACGTCTCCGACAGTCCAAACTGTCCTGAATTCTAGCTTCAATCTGCTCATCATGTTTGATCGTACCTGAACGATTCATTCAAATCTAATCTGCCTCTTTTCCCTCAGATTGCTAACGATGCCTGCTATAGTCTTTTTGTCCATCACACTACATGTTGATTCCACACACAAATTTGGAAAAACAAAGACCTAACAACAAAACATGAAAATCAAACTCTTACAAGCCAACAGCCACCATGAAGGTTACCAAAGATTAACTTCTGACATCTGTCAAGACATTCCTCTTCAAGACAGCAGGGTTAAAAAATTTCTAAAATTCTTGGAACATTCCCATTCAAAGCTGGAGGAGAATAAAGCTATTTTTTGAGCCTGAAAAGTAAAATATGACATCCAAATATGTAGAGTCTCTAAACTCATCAAAAAAGAATAGAAAAGGAAAAAGAAAAGAAGAAAAAGTTCAAACATGTCATCACTGTACTTTGTGGACGTTTCTGACTCATTTTCCTTTCATCTGGAGTTTTACTTTCCAGGTGGGAGTCAGGTCCAGAAAGAACTTGTGAGAAACCATCACAGTGCCGAAAACGACCAATATTGCCCGCACATGGCAATTAGAGAGCTGCACACAGCATGAAGCTCTGCAGTCAGAGATTTACAATGTCACAAAAGCAAGGAGGGTTCACTTTCCAGGCAGCTGGGGAAGATTTTGTGCTCAAAATTAACCTCTTTTCTTTTCTTTTTTTATCGCAATTTCCTGATAAACGCATGCATAGTCTTTTTTTTACACTGAGAGAACGGAATACCTTCAGATGGCAATTCGTATCATGTGCATGTTATATGCTATTGTAAATAACTGCAGTAACAACCTCTGTCTCGTCAAATCTTTAAAGTTATGTTCAGGTTCAAAAGGTCTTGAGATGTGTGAGAGTACCAGGCCAAGAAAAATAATGGAAGTAAACAACAATCTTTGTTCATCCACAAAATGATCAACTCTATAATAAAAAAAAGGAAATATTGCCAATCAAGCAACTAAGTAAGTAAGGTTACCTCCCGCTGGCCACATCCTCACCCATGTCCAATATTATGCTTCCCAGTATATCACTCTATTAACCATTTCACCTTTATCGGCACACCCTTAATTCTTGTTGATGTATATTAAACTCCCTGACCCTTACCGTTACCCTTACCATTATTCTCACCTCAAAGAACCCTACCATACCCTCCCAAACCACATCCCCTCCCACCACCCCCCCCCCCAGCCCACCCTCCCCAGTCACCTTCCTACTAACAATTCTATCCTCCATATTCAAAGTGCACTTTTTAGCCTACGTATGACCTTTATTTAGTTCAGTCACTCACTCGATCCTCCTTAATTAGATCAACTTACACTTAATGAACAATATGTTACAACATGTGCAACACTAACAAAACAAAAAAAGTTCACTTTAACAATGAAAATGGAAACCATTCTAAAATATGATCTATATATATCAAAGCCACCTGCCTTTACAAAAAAATAGCCTTTTCTTCGGTTTTTTGTTTTCTCTTTTTGGAGAAAGAAAGGATGAAAATAGAAACCTTCTCCTGGACAGAGTCCGTCGTAAGTGGGAAGATGGCAGGAAGTCATCCAGATGCCATCCATGTGACAATTTATATCCTGGGATGAAGACAATCACTATTGGTACTCATGCAGGGACTACAGGAAGTAGTATAGTCTATACTATACCGTATATGTACAGCACATGTACCTCCATGTAATTAAAAGGGAGCACCAAACCTATTTTTGTACCCCACGGTCATGGGAAGATGTCAGCGAAATTTCAAGTTTGAGAAACTTGTTTTAAGTTTGTGTCAGCAAGTTTCCAACTTTCTTAATTGCCAATTGGAAATCCATCCTAGAACAAAATGACATTTTGATTAGACTAAGACTCTTCGGAGTTCCAGGCTTTTTTTTCACCAAATAAATGATCGATGAATGACTGATTCAAAAGAAGTCAACATTATAAAAGCGCTTAATCACCTGAGCACATTTCTGAGTAATAATACTAAACACAAATTATGCACAGTTGGAAAATTGTTAGTATGATCAGCATGCACAGTACACATATTGGACAAATTTAAGAAAATCAGCTGAAAAAGTTGATTGAAGTACTAACACAGATATTACTTCATTACTTCTTTGAAAATATATAGCAAATAGCAACAGAGCCGAGCGGAAGTGAAAACAATTGTCAAACCACTTGGTAAACACCACGAGAAAGATCTGTATGGCTATCACACACACAAATCCAAAAAGGTAACCAAGTAAGCAGGAAAAAACACATTGAGGCACTTTGGGTGGTAGAATGAGAAGTAGCTTGACCAGAAGTGAAAGGTTATTGAGGGCCTACAGTTGTAAAATGTTACCCAGTTCACTCTAGGCACTGTAGAGCTAGAGTGCTTAGGTATTGAGGAGACAGGTAAGAAGAAAGAATGCCACAAAGGGACAATGACTTTCCAGGTCTTGATCGGAGGGTGATATTATGTAACAAAGAAAAATCAGAATACTTCCGGCCAACAGAACCTTTGAACCAAACACTAAACTAGATATTTCAGTTGGTAGAATCAATGAGCAGAAGTGAGGTACTCCAGAAGAAGATTCGATCTAGCTTTTGAAGGGCTGAGACAGTGCTTCAGTTGTGAGGAGATAGGTGAGGAGCATCAATGTAAGCAGACATTGCAGCACCATCATTTGGTAATGTCAAATATCAAGCCAATTTAACTTCACCATTACTGTGAGACAATGCTCAGCATGAAATGTAATTACGTATGTAAAGGAAAATTAATACTAATTAACAAATAAATTTCACATATCATCAACGCTTGGAAATTATGCAATACTGCCAAAGACATCCATCTCTGGCAATGGGTCTTCTTATGAAATGGTCTTCCCTTTAAAGGTCATTCACATTTTAAATTACTCTATGTTTACATATAGACACTACAGTGGTATATATCATGTCCAAGTCAAAATAGCTGTATATGTACAGCATGACTCCAGGCAAACGTCTTCTTGTTCATTGAACTTTCCCCCTCACCGTGTTAAGATATATTCATACTGACAGTCTCAGGAAATGACTTGGACATGCCCTATTAAAATCTCACACATTTATTACTCAGACCTTTACCTACCCTCAAGCACATTTACACAGTTATATTCAACTGTTCTAAATTGGTTTAGCATTTTTTTTTCAATCTGATTCTGGTCATTTAAGCAAGCACCAGAATGTTACCCAGCGATCTCGCAGGATGTTAGTAACAGTTGTGTTACAGTGGTGTTATACTGTATTTCAGTCTTGCAGATTTGGCAGGCTGTCAGTGCATAATTCCATAGGTAACAAACTAGGATAATTATTTATTTTAAGTAACACTTTAAATAAATTGATGGTGTTTGTTACCCACAAGATCCACCTTGTTTACATGAGACATCACAGAATTCTGTGGGGTATGATAGTGGTACTGAGAGCAACAAACAAATAAGAAGGCACCTTACTTTTCTCACTCTGACAAACTTTAGTGCTTTAAAGGTTTGGCTGTTTACTGAAACAATCTTAAAAGATGAAGGCACACAACATTGTCATCTTTTCCCTACCCCTCAAACCCCTTCCTCTCATTCCCATATCCATCTTCCATTTTCTGTCCAGTGAAATGGAAGGTCACATATTAAGAGTATATGCTAAAATGTTTGAGACTAACCTTTGTAGGCTAGGTAGATTGAGTGCATACATGTAGCCTGGAGACAGGCCTTGAGTGACGGTAAATTCAGAATATTGTTATGGCGACATCAGAGACCTAACATCAGTTACACAAATGACTGCATAAATTTATTTTATCTCCACAAAGCCCTTGTTGACATCCTCCAATAAATAAATTAGTTTACTGTTGTGGTGTGGTTCGTACATTTAGGAGTTTTTCAACATTTAGTTCTCGACAAGAAATGCATAAATTTTAAAACTGTTACTCAGTGAAATCATATCTTCAAATATGAATATGAAGGAGTCTCTACCATCTCATTTGAGCACTGTTCCATTCATCAAAAAGATAAATAATTAAAAACTTCATTTCATCAACGTTACTGGAGCATGACTTTGTTGCTTCTTAATATTTCAACATTATGGGAAATTATGCAGCGTTATTCAGAGCCATTCAAGGGTAGAAATCAAATTTCAATGTTTCATGCTTTATTGCAATATTATTGTGATTACTGTACAATGAATGGTAATTTTCTATGTTATACATGTTCAATATACAAATATAAAAAAAATTCTTAATTTCTATAATCATCAAATATATGTTAGTTTAACTACACGTATGTAGTACAAAAAATTTGCCTTTTTGTCTTTTGATGTAAATTTCTGAACATTAACCAGTGATTAGTTAACATTAATTAATGTCTCCAGACCTAGAAAATGAATTGAGGAAGGATCATGTTTAATATTTACATTTTAACACTAAATCATGTTTTTTGACTGGACGACTGTTTTCACGTTAATTATTAACGCTTCATTTCTATTTTGTCAGATATCACATGAACAGTTTCAATTGCATGTACAGGGCAGTAATATGATCCCTCCAACCCCCTCCTCTCCCATCCCCCACCCCCTCTCCCCTTTCTCCACCCCCATCCCCTCTCCCCCAGCCCCCCATCGATAGGGAGATATCTCCATGGTTACAACCAATTTGCTGCTCCAAATATGTCTGAACATGTTATCAACCACAAATTTTCATTTTAATGCTTTTACAGTACATGATGCATTTGTTTTCAAACTTCTTATATGCACTATGCCATCATTCCTGGTCAATAATTTGTTTGTTCCATTTCTAGTTACAATTATCTTTCCTTAATTTTACTATGTTTGTATTAAACCACCAGACAACATTTTACTCTATTATATGTGATGTTAAAAACTTTGCATTTAAGACATCCAACCCTCCTCATTCAGACGAAAAGATGGCTGCAAGATACATGTCGAGGAGAACTGCATCGACTGTACCAGACTTTTTACTATGATCACACTCCAGTCACCTGAAATGCTAGTCTACAACCTTGACGTGAACGACACTGTTACGAGACATTTATTGCCCCAGCTTTGGCACTTTATGCGTCTCAAATGAAAAGTGTGTCATAGCTAGCCCTCAAAAATATTGATAATAAATGCTAACTGATTTTAGGGTAGACAGCAATAAGAACTGCCTTTGACATATCAACATACGTCGACGCCACATGTCATGAATTACCCTAACACACAGAAGGTACAATGTTGGCATCAGGGCTGAGTTCGTGTTAGATTTTTTTTTTCCCTTTAGATATTTATAAAGTAGTAGCATTCCAGGTGTCATGTCAGGGGCAGGGCTACAATAGAGACAAACATATTTATTTCCATGAACTTTAGTCTTTATCGGTAGAAGTTCAACAACAGTTGTAATTCATTCCAAACATTGTATAACTGCTGAATAGAGCCCAAACTGACACAAAAATACAGTAATTATGATCCATTTTCTAGAGCTTTTTAATTGCAAATCAAAAAATACAAATCGTTGGCTTTGTATAAATACATGAAAGACAAATCACACAGAATGGAACAAGCTTGACGATGCATGTATCAAAACAGTCTGCTAATGCATGGAAAGAATTTTTTTTTTTTACTTTTGCTCTAATTTCAAAACTTGAAATAACTGCAGTCCTTTTATTCCGTAACAAGTCTAAATAGTATCCTTTTTCGTTTAAGTGTTATACTCACTGATAATCCTCTCCCCCCCCCCCCACCCTTTTTTATACATTTAGTTTAAATAATGCACATCACTCCCACATTATTAAAACAACAGATTTTAATGGATGAAAGAGAAACATATTCAATAGAATCCTGGTGAAATTTGGATTCAATTTTTATCTTTCTATATGTTTTCGAATTCAATCGAATAATCGGCAAGGAGAAAGGGCAAAAAATCCATTCTATTTTGAAAAATCTTTTGCTACAGATTTACCAGTTCATTCACCAACTGCGAATATTTCAACGTTCCACCTGAAATATTTTTTCCGAGACTGGATAACATCTTTAACAGGAACAATTTTGTCACACTTACCTGGGCAAGTAGATAAAAAGTCCTCTCCTTCATGAAACAACGGAAGAACCGATATATAACGCTAATGTTTCTCGTATAGAAATACTGTAGGAAGAGACTTCCTACAAAAACATAGCCATCTTTAATTTAGCCAATGCATCATTTTTGGAGATTCATAATTCCAGAGCTTGACATTTCAAGGACAAAATCAGTGGAGAAAAACCACTTGCTTAAAAAGTACACCTATAGGGTCGATAATTCACTTACAGACAGAGCAAACAAAAAGAAACATGAAAATAGAAAAGTACAGTGGAATAAAAACATGAATACTTCAACTTTACCAAAAATTTAGCGCAATTTGCTATTTTTCTCTGTTTCCACCTGAATTTGTTAAATGTAGCAGCAAGAATTGGAATGTGACCATATCAAGAATCTGGAGAATTTTTTTATTTTTAATATACATATATAAAAGTGCAGGCAATGAGATCAATAGCTTAATGCACTGCCAACATCGTCACTGAGTATAATTTTCTATATGGAGACGACCTTAATGAACATCTTGGAAGAGTAAACTTTTAACTGAATTCACACAAGGAGATAGCCTTGGATACATTATGATTCAGCATTGATACTGTATGTATGATAAAAAAAAATTATCCAATGTAGATGAAAATCTAGCTACATGCATGTAAGAAATGTAGAAAACATGTGCACAAACAAATACACCAGAGGTATACATCACTAGATGGTGGTTCTGGCATCAAAGATAAATGAATATAGTGATAGATTGGGATGGTTTGGATAAGGGATGCAGAGAGGATATGAGGAAAACAAAAGTTGTGGGAGGAGGAGGGACAATACTTTCCATGCCAAAATCAAAATATAATTTGTCTTTCCAGTTTTCTTAGTGGAATAAATAATAACTATTTGTTTTATATATTTACTCAGGTAGGCCGACCCTTTTTCATTCTCCCCATATATAATAGTGATTCAGCTTGAAAATAATCACATCAAAATTTGATAAATTGCTTGCTAAATAACTGTACTAACATTTAACACTGAATTATAATCAGCATATGTATTTTATACAGTAGTAGTAGTACTAGTAACCAGAAGCAATTTATGATGGAAGACTGTACACAATACACATAGAATGGTTGCAGGTACAGTACTGAAACCCAATGCACATGCATGGGCAACAGTCTCAGAAGTGACTGTGAGTGGATTTGCCCTGAATTACGGGGAGAAATGTGAAACATATATATGTGATCATGTGAATACTAAGGGAAAGGTGTACCCATCAATATTTAGGTTACCTAGTGGACCCGATCATGGGTTTTTATCGATAAGATCTGATATCAGATAAAATAAGCGTATACCATGATCCCTCATTTAAATATTTTGACCAATCTGCACAGAATGAAGGGATTGTACACACATTTTTCTACTAAAATATCATGTCCTTACCAGACATTGAAGATTGTTAGAATAGACAGTTCCTGACGGTATTAATTGCTTCAGTGTGGGTAACTACGTTTAGTGTGGCAGTAAAAAGGCTTGTTGACATTTGAGCAAACTGTATAGAACGACCATTACCTGAATTTCTAGCGTATTTTTGGGACGATACTCATGACCTTTAACCTCTAGCACTTTTATTACTGAAATCAAACAAACCCAGTAACAACGTGTAGTTTTTGAACAATTAAGGCTTGAGTAATGCAAGTTTTATTCTGTGGATCATAAAACACTTAGAGAGGGATTTTGCTACCTAACATAAACAAGCAATATAAATATCATACTAGGGAACAGAATGGTTTATCGCTTCCACAGGCCGTTACACGACACAGGCTATCAAAGTTAAACCAAACAAGATCCTAACCACTGCATATATGCATTGTTTACATACAGTAGTACAATCAAGATGTCTGGGTCCTAAACTTCCTGTAAAAACATACTGTTCATGAATTCAACTTCTAAACAGTACATAGCAAAACCAGGGTAATATATTAATA
>JAIPMN010000102.1:2690-40940 GCA_020650975.1 Apostichopus californicus | reverse complement strand
CTCCATTCAGCAACATTGAGTGATATTCGATGATATGAATCCTGAGATGTGTAAGCCCTAACCAAATAGAGCCAGGACACTACTCTTTTTCCAAATGTGTGGGGGGGGGACATTTGATATTGTGTCCCCCACCCATCGAAACGTGGGGGGGACGTGTCCCCCCGTCCCCCCCTGGATTGACGCCCATGCCTCCCGGAGATATATTAGTGCAAACAAGTTTGATTTTTTTATGATAGTATACTGCACCTCTGGGAAATCTTCTCGGAGCACTTAATTCTTTTCCTGCAGGGGTGTAGTGATGTTTTAGCGGTTCCAGATTAATACCAACTTGATATAGAAAGACAACAATTATATGTACCTATATCCGACCAAATTTGAATTTTGTATATCATTTCACTGTGACTAAAAGTCTGAGATCTATACGTCGAAACCGAAGAAGTGGATCTAGTTTATATTGCATTTCATCGCATGATCTGTATGTAGGTCTTCCATTATATTTGATTCCGTATATACTGACGCCTTGAGTCGATGGAGTACGTACATTTAATGCCATCAGTGCATGCATTAATCTATGTCATTCATTAGGCCAAGTGTGTAAGACCAGTGACTTGCCCTTAAGCTGTGTCTGACCAGCCTAAAATCGAATTGAGTATTCATAACTTTCACCAAATTCCATTTATACAAATTTGAATTGATACTATTGTTATAATCTCACCCTTTGATTTAAAAAGAAACAGTTCCAATCTGATTGGAAATAAGCCTCTTAACTATACTTATTGTTGAATCGCTATAGTTACGATAACAAGATTAGCCTAATGGCATTGGTATAAGATAACAAGGGGGATGAAGGACGTTTGAACCGACTCCAATATAAGGGGTCATGGGGTCCTCGTCCAGAAAATTAGAAAATTTAAGGCGTCAAATTGTACATTGTGAGGCGTATTTATAGACTATAAATTATGGGCCCATACCCCCTCCCCTTCCTTTCCTTGTACCCCAATCCGCGCTTGGGGATTTGAGAATATTGTAAAAGTAGGTCCACACGGTGACAGCTGACAATTGTATGTACATGAACACTAGGGAACAGCTTCCTGTAGTCAAATATGTATAGGGCCTATGCAAAGAGCTGAAATCAGCCACATTTGTGCTATAAAAGTAGACTTCGCTGGATCCTTTTTCGCAATATTCTGGTAGGGGTAGTCCTACCACTTTTGAAATCCTCTCTAGATACACTGGCTGGTTATGTCATAGCGTAAATGTCCCCCTTTCAGATAGAATAACTAGATTCGGTTATTATAGGGTCAGCGTGGAATTGAGGGCTACGACGAAGTTGGAAAATTGCTTTAGAATGAATAATTTTGACAACAATCTTTCTATAAGAAACTACGGTATGGTCCCAATCGAACTGACATTCTTACCATATTTTAGGCTGTTCCTACAATCTTTTTCGAGTCAGTTTTGAAAATGGTAGAATCTTCACTTTTTATCGATATAGATTTTCCATTATTGTTGCTATTTGTGTATTAGTTGCAGTCGCCAAATCACTTGATGTAATTCAAGACAATTTAAAGGCTAACATGAATATATGATATACCGAATCTAAGACGAAAATTGACGAAACGAGATCATTTTCGGCACCCAAGGCAAATTTATACTCCACTTGTTCGTAAAGCTATCACGAGTTTCATGTTTTGCTTGTAACTAGCCTCTATTAACATGCAGACACGCGGGTCAATTCATGGAATGTGCGGTTAACCGATGACGGTCGATCTATATAAATAACTATAGGATGGAAAACCGACAATATTTTTGCTCAAGTTAAAGTTTACATACGCAGACGATACTCCAATTATAGTCCTTAGCTCATCAGTATATACTAGCTTAATTACCATCTACCTCAATTCTTTGTTTATAATTCTACGTATTTCTTACACACCGAGGTTTTATCCAGTACGCTTATCCTACTTCGCACATTACAAAATATGACCTATATAATCTACAAACAAGTTCAAACATACATACTAAACTTATTCCACTCCGGCTGTCGTTTTAGTTGGTTTTCGTTATATTCTCTCTGGTTTGTCTCGATTTGTTGTAAGAGTCTTCAGCAATCACTTCCAATGTGCCTATACTTCTCTTGACACTATACAATATGCTTAAGGCCTTGTTGGAAATATCGATACTCTTTTCGACGCATTCCTTAAATGAAAGTTGTCAACGATTCGAAAGTTGAAATGTAAATATTTGACATCAAGCCTTTCTTAGGCTGCATATTGGACCATGATTATGGTCATAGCCTATGTGCATACCACTATAGGCTATATATTGAACAAAACGTATGATGTATATAACGGTCTTTGTGTTTGCAGAACCTTTTGACAGGGACACAATAGGCCAGTTTTAAGTGTCCTGTATAGTCTGAATAACTTCACTCTCGCCTCCTGGTGGATTTCTATTGTTCAGGTTCTCTAGGGATTATAGCGCATACAGCGTGGAAGGAGATATGATAACTACAATTCGTTTATATTCACACAAAACAGTGTTGGGGCAACGAAGAGCATAAATATTTAACCTTGGAAGTAACACAAAACGTGAAAGGAGCTTTTTCCCCTTATTTTCAAATTGCTCAGAATTGAAGATTCTTCAAAAGTGCGAATTTCAACACTTCACAATGCATCAGTGTAACTTGTACAACAAGTTTTGTATTTTTATACTTGTCACTGACAACTTGTGACAAGTTGAGTCTTTTTTTCTTTTCTTTTAGTTTCTCGGTTTTCTATTATGTATGTATGTATGTATGTATGTATGTATGTATGTATGCGTGTATATATGTATGTTTGTATGTGTATGGGTGTATACATGCGTGATGCGTGCATGTATGTATGTATTATTTGTTTTTTCGGGCTGCTTACAAAGGATTCTTCGTTTAAATTAGAGAAGGTTGTAAGGGCTGCCAGCCGTACTATTGGTAGGGATATTTGTTTGAAAACTGTATATGAACTCTACATTGATATGGTGCACCAGAAAACCCATGGAATATTAAAAGACCATACACATCCTCTTTTCCAGTACTATGTATTCTGCCGTTCAGGCAGCAGACTTCGCATGCCACGGTCTAAGCATAACAGATTCACTGAGGTTTTCTTTTTTACCCAATTCTGTTTCTCTTTTCAACCAGAGGGTTGTTAGATAGGTTTCTTTTGTTTTATAGTCTTGTCTGTTTGTTTTTGTTTATATGTATATATATGTATATATGTGTATATTTTTCTCACATGTATGGATATTGTTGCTGTTGATATTTTTACCTTTTCATTCAACTTCTCTGTGTTTTGTTTATACTAATATTTAACTGTATTCTGTATATGTAACTTTAAAACTTTGTTTTTTATGTGTTTTGCTGCAGGGCGACAAATTTCCATATCTTATGGACGAAATAAATCAATCTCTATCTATCTATCTCTATGTATGTATGTATATATGTATGTAAACAGTAGCAAATTATTGTCCAGTAGTTAATATATAATAGAAAGCCGGCGTGTAGGCAAGAAACAATGTTTGTGAATATTGTAAAACCGTACAAACGGCCGGTTTACATGTGTGATTTGTAGAGAGTTTTGCTGTATAATGAGCCTCCTAGGCCTTGTTCACACTTTTTCTCTCCTATAGGGTCCTTGATTGGGACATGAGTGTCCCTCTTGATCCTTTTTTTCTACTAAACTAAACTAAACACTTAAGAACGCACCCGTACTTTAAGTCCGCAAGGGCGATTAATTAGTGTGAACGCTCGCGTACTTGTACTTCAAGTTCGCGTGCGTTCTTAAGAATAATCCTCTTTTCGTGGTTTCTTCAATCCCTCTTGCGTTCTCATGTAAAGTGAACGGTCGCGGACTTATGGTGACCCGAGATTTCCGGTCAATTGATAATATCCGCTCTATCCAGTTGAAATTTGGCGGGTATTTTGAACGTGCAGTAGTCATACGGCACAGTGTACAGATCAGTTGAGGCATACCTACGATGTGTTGTTTGTTCAAGTATCAGACCGTTGCCTTTCTTAAAGGGTGTGAAAACTCGCGCAAAAAGAAAAGTCAAATGCCGGTAATCTGACCTAGTTTCGAATGAGGTGTAACAGAAGTGTTAGACACCACCATCGATCCCAGAAAATACGCACATAGCTTGCTACCTTCGGTAATTAGACACTAGTGTACAGTCAGTACATACAGCTGCGGTCAATACCCACAGCACAGTGTATAAACGATACAGCGATGGACATCTTAGGTCCAGCTAAAGATAACAAGGTATCACGTTTCATTTCTGTCTGCATTTTGTAGCGACAAGCAGAAAACCGCACTTGCAAGCAACGCTGGAAAGTTAACTTTTTCAGAGCGCGGCCCGCGGTTTGGAGCGAGTCTTCAATGCCTTTAACAGAAACACTACCTAACGACGCTATACGTGAACCCATTTCATATTCCTTTGCTTGTGAGACTATAACAAACTGAATGACAGTCCACTTAAAGCAGCACTTTGCGTCATTTTCTATGAATTTTCTCAACCTCACTGACTCCACTATTCCATAACGCCATACATAACTAGCTTATATATTTAAATCTTACTTCAAATGGTGGCATAAAAGTCGAAAAATTTGAAACTTTCAACTTTGTTTTTCTCCAAGATATTTTCCATTGGGATCCCAATAAACCTCGCCCATAATATGAATATTTAAACACTACGAACGGCATTGACCAATACGTATATACAACACCATGCTTGATTTGTGTACAGTATATGTGGCAGTTGTACCAGGGAGTTCAATAACTCCCTGGTTGTACCAACGCAAAGTCTTGAATCTATTTTAAGCAACGGCTCATAACTAACCCTGCATCTCTGATTGGTTGAATTCAAACTAGTGGGCTTGGGGGAACTGTATGCGATTAACTTTAAATGTGGAATTTGTCGTGGACACTTTTCTCATTATTTGCAAATATCCTCAATTACTCGCCAATTAACGTTGTTGGCAGGGAAAAACTTGGCTAATACCTTAGTTTGCTGTTTTGTGATTGATCTATGTAAAAAAAACTCGATGGACATGTCAAAAAAGTAGAAAACGGCGACCAAACGCAAAATGCTGCTTTAAATCTAATAAATTATAATTCATTGTACGCCAAACTCACAGGTTTTTGAAGAGGCCATAATCGGCAATTATATGTTTATTACGAAACGGATGATTTTGGAATCGGTTGCTACGGCAGTTACTAAAAGGCTAAAACCATTACGTATGGCCTAGCCTATAATGCAGTTACATTAGCCTATGTATAGACCTTACAAGGTCTTTAGACCTTCGATGTTGCAAGGATTAGCCTCAAATACGATATGAGCAGTAAAACGTGGGTTAACGTGTAATGGTTTATAGTGGTACGGATTGGTTTGAAATTTGAATACAGTATGTTTATGTGCAATGACAACGTTCCTGTGCAGTGGTGTACAGAGTAGTACGTACCAAATTAGTACAGCACATGTGACAACGGCAAACCACACTGAGGGAAATGTAAACAGCTGATATGACCTTTTCACGCCTGCGCATTAGATTAAACCCGTAAGCGGACTTCGAAACACACTCGTTCTTAAATGTGAACGCGTCATGTTCTTAATTGATAATCCTCCTGGCGGACTTGATATCAATAATCGCCCTTGCGTTCCGAAATGTGAACAAGGTCCATGATCTCCCCACTCACCGTTGAACCGTTCGCTCCTTTGTAAACAGTCCGGAAATGATGCACACCATCGGGCAATGTTATGCTAAACCGACAAGCGGTTGATTAGCCACCGCACCCGGCCCACCCCATTCTAATCCAATCAAATCCAATGCCATTTGCCGCTTTCAAGTTTGTGGTTTTGAATACCACAAAATTCGAATCTTTGGTAAATTGTTACCTTTTCCAGCAGGATTGATAAACTCAACAATTTTTGACAGTAGATTCAAAGTGACAATCTTTTTGATATTGACTGAACATGGTTTGCTGTTTTAATATGTTTCTGTAGTATGTGAAGTTGTGAACCTCATTTATTGAATATGCAAGCCTGAAAAGCAGTTGGCTGGGCCCACCTAAGCTGTCGAAATCCTTTCATAACAGTCTAAATTAGGTAGGGGTGGTGTTCAAAAGCATCGTCGGCATACTCACAAACAACATTTAATGAGCTACAATAAAGGAATGTCTACAACATTTATCACAACACTCGCAGTCTTGCAAGTGCTGTATAGAAACTTCACAACGGGTTCCATTGAGTTATCATCACGATTCGTTTAAGTGGTTCAATCGGATATGATTATTTCTTGCGGGTTCAAATTGCTTCAAAAAGTTCGACACTGGGAGTAACCCATACTGGTACCACTTAACTGTACATGTAAACTTTGATGCTGTCCCCATTACTCGATTTTACACTTTCGCGTTCCTTGCGTTGTTCAGATCGTCTTCTTACATTCACGGCGTCCTGTGTAACCAATAACAACAATAGCTGGTGTACGTGTAAGAACGTTGTTACTGAGTGATGGGTTCGCTTCCGTTGTCTACGTAGGTTGTAACTGGTGTGACAGATTGGCCCAGTCACTCACTACCCTACTTTTGATGCAGGATATTTCTGAATATTTTGAAACATATACAAACAATTGGCCCAGAATCTGCTTCAACACCGAAATTAAACCTCCGAAGGCGGTAAATCACAAGCGGTGCCGATGTAAGCCAATATTTTACGAATTGAAAGCCAGCTTACTAAGTTACAAAGTTACAGCAGGCCTGACGTTACAATAGCCTAACCTAGGACCTAGTCTAAGTTAGGTCTCACGAATTAGGCTATGCATGGCTCCAACTTTGTAGAGGGCCCAGGCTTACTGTACCCAGCTGGTCTGGGCTACAATAGGCGACCATTGCTTTTCTTATTGGTGCTGTAATAATAATAATTGTTATAATGTTATGATTCAGCTGCTGGTGGTACAATGAACAGTTCAGACCTCACATGACATGTATATGAATTGTATTGATGGAACCTTCCATTATATTTTCATTATATTCGGGGAAAAAATACATTTAATAGTATCAGTTATGTTGCTGAAGTCTTGTGGAGGTGCCGGGGCATAGGACATGATTGCCTGTGTTTGCTGTGTCAGTGGTAGGTCTAACCTAGGCTATATGGATAGCTTTAATACAGTAGATACCTACACTTCACCCATGTCAGGAAATTAGACAGCTCAGCTAGGGTAACTCACACAACTTGTTCACCAGTATTCAGTGACCAGGTTTACTAGTGCATAAATTGGCATCTCATCTGCTTCAGTAATTGGCCAGATCGAACATACATGTACAAAAAACAAAGACTTCTTGAAATCTCGTTGATCAGTCTGTTTTGACAAATGACATTGTTAGATTTGCTAGAGTAATGGATGGATTGCCTATTAAACCAGGTTTGTCTGTTAATAATTCAGGTAAATGTGGTCTATGAACTTAGCTTTGTTGAAAAGCTGAGCAGAAATCGTAATGCCTTGTTAGCTGAAAGTTACATTCCATAACCTCCAGAAAGCGTTTTTCATAAGAAGTTTATTCTGCATGTACAGCTGGTAAGTTGCCTTCAGTAAGGCTGTGAGATCGTTGATCAATCTCAGGGTCTAACTCAAGCCAGAAACAAATGTAAATGCAAAATTGTCAGTACCATATATATTATCACCTAGGAAATCATTGATATGAATATTATTTAAAATTTCTGGAAAGAAAAAGCTGAAGGAAAACAGGGCAAAAGGTGAGATGCATAGTCTCAAAAGTCACTCTCTCTTGCCAAAACTTTGACCTCCCTATGATAAAGTGGCTCTTGTGAAACTCCTGAAAAGGAGAAACTGTAATTCAGTTTGCATTAGGTTGTGTAGTATATTATTACAACTTAGGGCAATAACTGCTTGTATACATTAAGTCTCTTAATGTATAATTAATTAATGGTACTTTTTCTTCAGCCATTTTTTTTTTTGGTAATGCTTGGGGACAAAATTGAATCAATGACTGAGGTGGATGAAGTCATATTTGCATCTATAGATGAAGAATGTCAAAGCTTTATTAAAATGAAAATAAACTTATCGTTGGTGTTTTCAAGCAGCCGTTTCAATGTTGATGAATGTTAAAGTTGCTGTTTGATATCATACTGATATCATATGACAGTATATGGTAGTACTCAACAGCACTAAACATTACTCAACAGTAGTCAAGTTTGATTTCAATAAGTGAATTAAAGGAAAAATTGTGCTACAAGTTTACTGTGGAAAGTGTCCATGTGAGGATATAGTGCTCACATCTCTTTGCATGGTTAAAAATCCTAATTAAGGATGTCTTACTTTTATCAATGGCTTTTCTGGGTTTTTTCTTTTTGAGACAATATTTCTCAAGAATAGTAAGATTGACCCACAGACCACATATTGAAATTGAAATATAGATGCCTAATGTCCAATACAAAAAGTTTATTTTTAACTTTTAGTGAGGTCAAAAGTTAAGCCTATATTTTTAATGCCTTTCTGATGATTACGACACTTAGCAAATAAATAAATCCCATACTAAGTACAAAAATGTATCAATGAAAACATACAGCAGATAAACAGATAAAACCTATAGATGTACACAAATACCACGCACAGGCCATCGCAGAGATCAAAACAAGAACTACTATGATTCAGGGTATAGGCCTATCCTGCTACAATGTATGGTAGGCCTATCCTACTATAATGTAGGGTAGGCCTATCCTACTATATACGTGTAGTAATGTACAAGGGCGAGTGTTTCCTACGACATAGAAGTAGTGTTACTCCTGTGCTAACCTATAGGCCTACTCTTGATCATGTCTATGCTCTACCAGACTAGAACTTAATATAACTTAAATGGGAAGGGATACCCCCTCCTCTTAGACCCTTTCCCCAGGCTACCTTCAACATATTGTCCCGGATTCCTATTTAAAAGATATGGTCACCTTATTCTAACTAATCCATATTTTTCAATATTTGTTGTCTTCATTCTCTTTACAGAACATGGCATCTCATTATACCTCAAAACGACCATGGGGGACAATTACCAAACCGGAACATATGCACCTCGGTCACCAGAAAATGTCATCCTACGAAGTTGAGGACACAATAAATCGTTTGTACTATGTGCCAAGAAGAAGAGAACCAAGACGCTTGAGACCGAATCCTAAAATGAGTGCAATAGATATTGAGAAGATGGTAGAGCGGTTGACAAAGGGTGGAGGAGATATAGCCCCAGATGCACGGAGGGTAGCTGAAGGTCCACTCAAGAAAATTGGCATTTTGAACTCTTTCGTTTGGAAAGGCTACAACTGACAGACTGGGTTAAACTTGGTGTTGCTTACAAGTTTCTCATGAACAAACAAACACATGTGACTTTAATTATCATGTTTACAAAGCATTCTGATAGATGCAAGTGTGTTACTGTATGTGTGTGTGAAAAGTACAATCATGTTGTACTAAAACAGAAAGTACTTTTAAATTACCTTGTGGATCATCTTCCTTTTCTTTCCTTTTCTTTTCTTTTTGTTAATTTTATTCACTTGTATAATTTAAGTATCAAATTATTTCTTAAAGCAGCTTTTCCAGTTTGGTCTCCAGTTTTTTTTTCAAACATTAATCAAAGTAAGATTGCAATTTATCAAACTTAAAGACACCCTAACTTTCTTCCATCAATTAAAGGTTAATAAATATGTTATTAATGAATACTTACCTTCCATCTCCAATATTTTATTGCCTAGACTTTGCATATACTATTATTAAACATATTTAGTTGTCCTGGGGGGGGGGGGGGCAATTGTCCAGGGCAGTTATCAAGGGGGAAATTGTCCAGGGGGGCAATTGTCCAGGGGGAATTGTCCTGATACGCAAAACATACGTACGGTTTGCTGAAATCGCAACGGTCATGAATGTATCTCCGTAAAAAAGCAGTATTCTTCAGCATTGTCATAAACTATTACTACTGACTAACTGTGTTCCCTGCAATGAAAAGCTTGATATGAGTTGATTTGTAAGAATAGCACTCCAAGATAGAGCCTATAGGCATCAGAGGCGGCGGAGGAGTGTTTCATCGGAGGAGGAGCAAACACGGCTCCTCTGTGCATGATGTACCACAAATGCCAATGTTATTTGTTAAAATGATACTTTTTAATTCCTCATATTTTTTTTACTTTTTGCAACAAAAGGCCCTTTCTAGTTACAGTCTTCATTATGTTTTTGTTTTTCACAAATGTCATATGTCACCAATAAGCACTCTTCACTGTTTTGGAAGGAAACCAGTATTACCAATCAGGATTGCAACGAAAAGAGTTTCCTTTCTTTGTGCGGATCTAAAAAAGATGGCGCTAGTTAAGTAATAGTTTCGTAAATATATTAAATATTAGGATGGCACCTGAGAGCTTCCGTAAGGTACATTTTTAGGAGAATAGCGCCAACCGGCTATGTATTCAGTGGACATGGGCTGCACACCTACCGGTCACAGATAGTGTTTCGGCCCTCTGGCCAAAAGCAAGGATTCACGCACGCCTTCTGGTCGACCTCTGACCAACCGACCCTCCTCGCATCCTCCCGGGTTCGGTTACGACAACAAAGGAGATATGGCGCGGAATTCTAGGCCACAAAAAGCACCATACAGCCGGAGGTATTATCGCCTCCAGCCTGTCTAGAACCCTAGCCACGGTTTACTCGACTAGCTTACACCGTCGCGCTAACCTACACACCAGCTAGAAAACTAACTTCAGAACTAATACTTTAAAGACGAGACTGAAAAAGGAGTGGAAACAAATCAGAATAGAATCAAAGTCACAATCGTCTATCTTTGGCGGGTTTCGAATAGATATCAGTTTCTTAGTCATCTGCTAAACCTACCGCGCTAACGGACGACTCTTAAACACTCACCAATTCTAAATTTAAATAAAACAAAACTGTAGCAAACTGCTTATTCACCACTAACGAGCCTGTATAAGAGAATGTGTAAAAGTAAGTTGCCTGACGTTTCGATTCTAGCAGGATCTTCTTCAGCGGCTGAATGGATAAGTAACAGTAACAGAAGGGACAAATACACGCACAGAAAACAGACAGGTTAATGAGCAGGGTGAACACAAAAGAGAAAGATGTAAGAGGATTAGTAGACAAGGGATGGAGAGAAGAAAGAACCAACAGGGGGAAAAGGAGAGGTAGTGGATCAACTGTCAGGGGGGTAGGAGCGGGGGCACGTGCGCCTCCCCACTCCCCCCCCCCCTCCCCCACTTTTTTCCAACATAGCAAATGTGCGCTACTGGCAAATAAAATGTGCCCTTTTGATATCTTAAGCCTTTGTTAATTTTAATATTTTATTTTAATTATTCATTTTTAGTCTTTACATGCTATATTAAAATGGCAAACTATATCGTTTTGTAGCACGGTTAACAATTAACAATCTAAATAAATAGTATTGATAGCATACTAACACATCATATATATTTAAGTGAATGGCCGCTGTGTATCGGTTTATAGCATAACGAGTGGTGGTTGTGGAATGAGAAAGTGCCCCTCTGATGTTGTCCCCACCCCCCCCCCACTTTTTGGACGCTTCCTACCCCCTGTCAACTGTAGAGGGACAAAGTGAGGATTAAGGGAAGGGGGTAGGGAATAAACTTGAGAAGGAAAAAGACAAAAGGTGTGGAGAAGGAAAGGTGGAAGAGAGCTTTGAGAAGAGGGGTGATAGGGGGATGGAGCGGGTAGAAGAAAGGTTAGGCATGCTCTTCCTGAATGTTGAGCCCATAAGGATGAATGGTGCTAAGGCGTTGCATCCACAGTCCCTCTCTGCTGATTCGTACTAGGTCAGGACGGCTACCTAAGGATTCAATCTCCTGTAGAGACATGTCATTAATGGTATGGTTGGGAAGGTTAAAGTGTTCTCAAACCGAGGCCTCAGTCTTCATGATGTTGACTGTGGATATGTGACCATAGAACCGCTTCTGGAGGGTGGTTTTGGTTTCACCGACATACTGGATGCCGCAAACTCTACAAAAGATCAGATAGATGACATTAGAGGTTAAGCAAGTGATGTGACCCTTAGTCTTGTGTGTGAGTTGGGTGCTTAGGCTGGTGATGGAATTGGATTCAACAATGTGGTTGGTGGCTGCAGACGATGCATCTCAAAGTACGATCACAAGTGAAAGTACCATGCTGAATGGGGTGTAGGGTTAGAAGTTAGAGGTGGAACAACAACACGCACACTGAAGGTCTGGTAGGTTGCGTGGACGTCTGTAAGCTATGGTGGGTTTTTCAGGGACGGCTCGTTGGAGTCTATCTGAAGTGAGGAGAATGTAGTGGTTGTTAGTGGTGATTTGCTGAAGAGGAGGAAGATTTGAATGGAAAGTAACAACCAGAGGGAGCTTGTAGTCGCAATCTCTTCCCTTTTGTCCTTCACTGCCAAAGTAAATGATCTGGATAGGGGGCGGACTCTCTGAATGGCTTCACGCACCTTTCTGGCAAATTTAAATTGGACAGAAGGGTTAAAAACCTTACTCGTTGCAGTGGAAGCAGGAATGTCTGGGTGGAGGTGGGGGTATGGGGGGGGGGCAATCTCATCACCGAATGCACGACCCTGCAGTGACTTTTCCCTTTTCCTTACATTTAATAACCGTTTTCTCTCAGTTACCTATTGGTTTGTGAATACGTATAATACGCCGGTAAATAAAATTGCGACTTTCAATAACTTATCCATGGATGCATTTAAAATCTTACTTTACCCTTATTTAGTTAGAGAGTTTTTAAAATATTTTAAATTTCCATCCAAATAAATAAAACCACAAGGCTATTAAAACCTTAGAAAATGATAATTTGAGACAAAAATTGAAGAATCGCGAAGTTGTTCCAGATATTAAATAACGCATCCAAACGTGTATATCTGACTTCTAAATGGCTACGATAGAAGCTAAAATCCATAAATTAAGTTTATAATAATAATAGCTTGTTTTAAGATGAAACCTCGTTTACGACAATAACTTATCCATCGATGTTTTTACAAAATCACTCTACCCCTAGACTTCAATTTCTTAGACAGACTTTAAAATTTTGAAAAGTTCCATCCAAAATGACTAATTCCAAAAAGCTACCATAGCCTTAGATGAATGATAATTTGAAACATAAATATAATTTTTCGCGGAATTGTTTCAGATTTCAGTTAAGGCATCCATACGTTTATCTCTGACTTCTACACGGCTACGATATACATCATTTGAAACCTTCCCTTCTGTTTCTTAAGATGCCAAAAATTTAATAAAAATTACTCACTTTGATGGAAATTTTTGAGTGAATGTATTAAATGTAATAGTTGGAGAAAAAGAACATGTGCTATATGATTTGAGTGTTAAAAATGAAAGATATAGGTGTTATTGTTAAGGTGAAGCCCAGAACTATACAATTTCTGAAATTTTGGTATTGTCAAATGACTTTGCAATTCCTTTTAATGTCACATGAAAGGATGGAATATCCTTTATTGTTATGCAAATAACCAAAACTATGTAAAGCAATTTCATTTTTAAAGAAACAGAAATAGACACAAAAGACATTCCACTTCCCAAAGTTCACTCACTCATAAGGCAAGATGGTTCAAGCATTAGTTTTGAAGTTATTAACTGCAGGTTTTTTATTATCCATTTGACAGCTAATGACAACAAATTCTGCCCCAAATCTTCTATGCAAAATAGTCTATTATGTATTGTATTATGTATATGATGTATCAGTGGCGTAGGAAAGTACTTTTGAGTGGGGGGGGGGCTGAAGACTGATGGCCGGCCTGGGGGAGGGGTCTTTTTTTGGATTTTTTTTGCATTTCCAGGTGGCCTCAGATGCAATTTGGTGCAATATAGCACACTTCAACACCCACTCCATTTTGTAAATAATTTTGCATTTTCACCTGGCCTTAGATGCAATTTCGTGCTCCAAATTAGATTTTTTTCTCATTTAGAAATGAAAAAGGGGTTTTCTGACTTGCGGAGCGGGGGGGCGGAATGATACTTCCGCCCCACCATATTTTTCACTGGGGGGCTGGCGCCCCCCCCCAGCCCCACCGGTTCATACGCCCTTGGTATGTATTCTATTATGTATTGTATGATCTGATGTGCAAATTCTGCTAGCCTAGGCTACGAGCATTGACTCTTATAACTGAAAAGTAATGATACTCTCACGAGGGTTTCCAATATCTGTTATGACGATAGTGCAATAACTCAGCTCATGTTCTTTATTGGGGTTGGTATAGGGGAGAGGGTGGATTGAGACATTGTGAACAAAGAACAACTGATCAACATTTACTGCTCTGTTTATTACTGTTTCATTTTACATATTTATGTAACTTCGTGTGTGCGTATTTTGAAATAAGGTAAACATCTGAAATATTCTTGTTTCTTAAACCGTCGCAGTTTAATTATGCATCGTATAGTACTGTGAAAAAAGATATTACCTAGTACGATAAGACGATCTTGTGTTTTGAATAAATTGACATCTAAGAGAGAACTAACTTGTTTAATAGTTAACAAACTGCTTATCTTTTACAATAGCTGGTGTTGCATAGTACTTTACTCAGTGAAATCTCTGATTCTGGTTCGCAAGATCCTGCAAGGATCCCAAAAGTCAGGCGCGAGAACTTTTATATAAATTAAAATATATCGTAAAAAATCTGGTTGTGTTGACAATGTACACCTTTCAGCAGAACACATACTGCATTTCAAGGCACCCTCCTGCCCCCCTCCTCCCCTTACAACCCCCTTAGCCAAAGGAGGACTTTCAAGTATAGAGGACCTACTAGCCTCCATATTACACCTCCAAATCAAATCCAATAATTAGCTTTATGCAAGCAAGTTTTGTTCTAATATTTTATCTAAGAGTATATTGTTATTTTCAGAAAATTGTTCACAAGCCATAACACGACAAAGAAATTGTCATATAATTGGAGGAAAAAACCCTTCCAAAATCAATTTTGTTTTTCGCTATAATATTTCACTTGCTTATTCAAATGATCACATAATAGTTCTACCAAAAAAATGCATTTTGATAAAAAATTCTTAATACAGATTACATTCACAGCCAAGAAATCATTCTAAATGTACGGTTTTATTGATAAATCAACAAGAAGACTATAACGGGAAATTAAAGCTTTTTGGAAAACTTTTGCCCGTTATGACATCACAAACCACCTACTTTGATTCACTGCCGGGAAGAATACATGATTTAGCCAGTCACTATGGGTTATATTCAATCACGGAGTTGTTAGGGGACCCTTAAAGAGTCACCAAAGCTCGGGTTTGATATAAAACATTCAGGAAGGGTTTTCAACTACCAGTTTGGGATAGCTTTCTCCTCATTATTAGTGGCACATTGCCTGCCACTGGAAAAATCCCATTCAATGCAATTAATTATTTCAAATATTCGACCTGATATATTTAAAACTTGAGGACCTCTTGATATGTAGCCTATACGACATGCATGTTGATATAAGTGATTTTATTTTGAAGCATACTGAGTGAAGTCCCCGATTCCTCATTTTTGCCCATATTCAAGTCGAAAGCCCTGAAGCTCGTCTGGTATATAAACATTATTGGTGCACTATACAATTTGAACTTAACCAATCCCAATATGACTCGTACACCCAAAGCAATAATGTAGCATCGCCGTGGTACAATTTATTATCTCCTGTTCTCGAAAACGGATGGTATATCCATAGCTGCCCGGCACGCGATATTACGGCACATCATCAATAGAGGCTTTCAATGGAAAATCGTAATCCCCTAGTTTGATTCTCCGTTACGGTTTGTCATAATCGTGATTAGGAGAAATCGTTGGTTAGTGGATGTCAAATGTCATCCGAGATCACCAGAGGTAAAATTTCGAAAACCTTGTCAACGCGATTTCTAAAGTTAGGAAGCATGGACACCTGTCATACTTGCAATGTGGATGCATTATATTGCATAGAAAAACTCAATTGTTTTCGGTGGGTCAAAGGTCATCTGGGTCACCAGCGGTCAAACTCTGAAAACCTTGTAAAAATGATATCTCAATGCAAGAATCATGGATGCTTCTCGTACTCGGTGTTTGGATGCATCGCATTTGAGTATAAGGCCCCTATATTGTTTTAGGTGGAGGTGTGTATTGCCACGTACAGACTGACCTGTGTTTATGATGCCATAGTGTAATTGTACAAAAAAAATAGTGGTTCAGAACATTAATATTATAAGAGCTATTTCAGGTGAACAAGCAAAGGTCTAGCATAATGCAGTCATCGAAAACTAAATGTATTTTGAACTGTGGTTGATTAACAAAAATCCAAAATTGTAACAAAATGTGCTATTGCTTTTTGTTATTAAAAAATGTGCCACTTTGATAACAAATTCCTAGTCTTTTCATTCTTTCCTTTTTGTACCTAAAAGAGTATGTTTTTTCATTGAAAATGATTCAAATACCGGAATATTCCTATGTGACACGGCGTGTGTGGTAGATCATCCCGTGGAAAACATCCCGAATAACGTTTGATCTGTCGACTGTCGAACTCGGAAAAAGACGAATTTACACACCAAATTCTGTCATCAGCTGAAATGGTTTGTCGATTCTGCTATAGCACCCTCAATTTTATAAACTAATTTTGCCAACATGACATTATTTCCGTACCATTTTTAATGTTAGCTCTAGCTTGCAGTTCTACATATCATCCCGAACGAAAATGGCGTTTGGATTGTATTCTCTCTTGGAGGCGGCTTTACTTTGCATCAATGCCGTTGCTGTCTTGAATGAGGAGAGGTTTTTAAGCAAAGGTATAGACACTCTGGTACTGCCTTCTAAATAAGCCATGAAGTGTACATCAATTGTCGATCACCCTAACACAAAACTTCGGGCTATGCCAGTCGGTGGCCTAAATTAGGCCTAGGCTACCCATACGTAGGTCCTAGGCCTCTACCCTGACTCAGAGTCAGAGTAACAGTAGACCTAACTTAGACCTAGACTAATCTACTACTTTGTAACACTAGCCTAACATTACGCTATGTCACACGATCACAGCACTTAAGGATTACCAATTATACCTTTAGTACCATAATTTAGCATGTAAATACTACCAGCCTATACTACAAACGAAATAATGCAGATCAAAGACAACTTTTAATAAAATGACTTATATTATGAATAAGATGGAGGACCTTTAATGACACACTTTCATGATATCACAGCCTCTGAAAGTTAGCCAATCTTGAGGTGTACTAGGCTAGGCCTAGCAAGTCTCCAAATGCATGTTTCATAAAAGCCAAGCAGTGATATAAATTTGCAAAGCTAGCTTAGACCTATGCTCTGGTCAAAAACTGTTAATTTCAAGTAAGATTACCTTTTTATGTTAGCTTTCATCTTCTTGGCTGTTATGTTTTTTGTTACCAATGTAAAGGATAAAAATATTATCCCCGTTTATTCTTTATAGAACTGTCTAGTTATCCTTGTTACATTACAATTAAACAAGAATATCCCTAGTATTTTATTCATTCCAGATCCTCCAAGTGAATTTCGGATGAATTCCGCTTTATCAAGTTCATTTTTAGTGAAGATACAGCCAAGAACATTGAGTAAACTTCGCCTCGGCAAAGTGGCAAAGTGCGTCATAATAGGACCCACCTTGCTACTAAGATTACGCTTATATCGCTAGGTTTATGTTTGGTCATCATGTAAGCATAGGTAGCAAATTTCAGACTCCCAATTCACAAAAAAACTAGGTCTACTGTTAGGCCTTGATCACAAGCTAACCACAAGCCTCTGCAATGGCACGTTTCAGACAAACCTAGGCTAGGCCTCTAGAGGCTAATGTTATGCTAATGCAGCAGTCAAAACTGAATCAAATATAGTTTCTACATGAGCATACTGCATATCAATATTTAAAGCATTACAGTGTACCATTACCAGATTTATTACCCCAAAATAGGGAGAATAACATTTTCAGGGCCAAAAAATAGGGAGAACAAGGGGAAAATAGGGAGGTTGGTAATTTTCAACTGAAAATGATATAAATACTCCTAAATAACTATAGTCTACTTATGCAATACAGTGAGAGAATCATCCAAACAGTGTTTCTTTTTGTAGTTTACAGCAGCTCCCTTCGCTTTCTACAGGGTTTCTTTAGTAGGCTTCCATTTGAAACAGGTTACAGTGGACTCTGGGTACTGTGACTTCATGGCTAGTATGCTAGATAGAGTCCCATCAAGCTTGAGACTTGACCGACTGTCTGTCTTGTTCTTGCGAACTACACTGAATAGCCTTTCCTGTTCAGCGTTACTGTGGGGAATTACTAAGCATAGGACTAATTGTTGGCTATTTTCAGAAATGTTGCAAGTGATGAAACATTTAAAAACCGGGAGAATAGAATATGAAACCGGGAGATTGACGGGTCTACATTACGGGCATACTGATACTCAAATACTCAACCTTACTGAGTTTTCTCATCGTTTTTTTTTCCCTTCCCTTTCACCTCAGTGTAGTACCAGTATGATAACACCTATTTAGAACGATTATCGCCGTTTTAGTCTTTTTTCTATTTACATTATTAATATTTATTTATTTAATTGATCTGAGAATTGGAAAGTGTTTTGTTGTGGTGTTTAAGATGTGTTTTTGGAACAATACAGTATCTCTGATCCAGTTGGAGCAGCTGTCTTGTCATCATGAATACACATAAACTCACAATGCTAGAAGGGTGATAAAGAGATGCCTAAACCAAACCTTACAACACACTCAGCATAGTTAGAAAGATTGTTTGGACTTTTAACACCATTCAAACTTCAACCACTTTTTCTTTCTCATTCAACAGTTGGTTGGGGAGGTGATCAACAAATCGGAGGGTTTGGAGAAGAACCTGGGATGAAAGCCCAATTGATCAATTTAATTCGATCAATACGAACTGTTATGAGAGGTGAGTAACCATTTAGGCGTAAGCAGTTGGTTATGTTTCAACATAATTTCTCTCATAGTCAAAATAATAAAGAATAGGTGATATAGGGATCACCAACAACTAAGGGCTGGATGAAACAGTTGTTAGAGTGCTGGGCTTATAACCCAGAGGTGATTGGTTTGAATCCCATTCTAGCCATAAAGTTCATTGCTCTTTTCCATTGTTTAAAATTTCCCAGTCAGTTTTCTGTTTATTCATCCAAATGGTCATTAGTTCCCTGCCCCCCCCCTCCCCATGTATAATATCTCATAACCTGTGATTCATATGAGTATATATGCTTGGTAAATTGTTGTTGTGTTTTCAGCTTATTTGCCATTAATATGAAACTGTCTGAACTGAAATCTTCAAATATCCTGTAACTTATAAGCAAATGGCATGCGCTATCATAGTTTTAGTGCCTAAGTTTCAATTTGTTCATTCTGAAAGGACCCCATATTTGAGAAGAAAAGTTGCTTACATTTCTAATGGGACGATAATTGAGAACCAGCATTACTGTCCTCTTGTTTTATCTTCCTTGTGCAGTGCCCTTGATATTCCTGAATGTTGTGACCATACTGTTGAAACTGGTATTTGGATGATAACCGTTATAACTTGGATGCGGATGATGACAGCCAGGCTGGGAGAACTCCATTTCACAGGCAATATCTTTCTCTAACTTCTAAGGCAAACATTTTTCCAGCTTTCCATCGCGTGCCAGTAAGTTTCCACTTTACAAAACAGTCGCCACACTCTACAGAGATATCCTGAAGTTGACAGTTGGAGTGTTGTTTTGAATGTGGGGCATGGAAGACATTCAATGCTGCCTGTGCTTCTGCCGTAAGAACCAGTATTGTTTCTCCAGTGGTATATTGAGCCGTTGTTTGCCTAAAGTTGACCAAGCATATAAAGAAAATGACCTTAACTTTGATAAATGTCATCACACACTGAACTCAACGTAAAACTTAGTTACTGCCAGTAGTGGCATATTTTTTATTAATCCTCTTACGATATTTTTGGTTTCGATGATGATCGTAACCTTTGCATTCATGATGGCGTATGTGTGTGTGTGTCGGTGCGTTTGTGACACCCAGTTTGTAAACACTATATCTCAAGAAGCAAGGTTGGACCAATTTCATATTTAGTGTGTATAAGTACCACATTAAGAACAAGAAGCCTGTATATGTACCATATCAAATTTAAGGAGCCTATTATTGCTTTTGGTGGAGGTCATAGGTCATTTGAAGTCAACAAATGCAAAACATTTACTTTGCTCCCCACTTACCTGTCTCTCTACTAAAACACCTTCCTAAACATAATATCGCAAGGGAAGCTCGAACAGATCGCATATTTGGTAGTTTTATGTAATTGATTGTTTTGGTGGAGGTTTGAGTTCACCAGGGGTCAAATTGTGAAAACCATGTCTTACACATTTCAACAGAGACGTCATATTTAGTATGTTGATGTATCTATCACATTTAGTACAAGAAGCCTGTTGTTGAGGTCGATGGTCATTTCAAGACAGCCTGTATCATTTTGAATTTGTTTGTCACATGACACTGCTTTTCACTGTATTACTTAGATCAAGTATGTTGTACACCCTCACTATACAGCAAGCCATATGTTACATCATCCAAACCACAATGCATTTTTGCATTCTGGTTCAGAAATGGCTTTTATAGTGTTTAAGGCATAAATTGAACTCTTCTTGAGAGGAAGGAAAGACTGCTGGGGAGAGGGGGGATGGGGTTGAAAATGGAGGGACAGAGATTGAGTTATTTAGATCCACTATCATTTAACAAGTAAATTGCCTGAATTGCACAATGCAGGTATGTGAAGAAGGAAACAAAGGCTTGGCTGAAATTATTATAGTGTAGACATAGATGATGGAGACAAATTCAATCAGTTGTTTACTATTATTTATTGCATACGTTTAACATTTCTGTTGAGTTCAGAACTCACCAAACAACAGTGACAATAACAGTTACAACAACATAATTATTACATATAAATGGCTCTCTGAGCTGTTTGGAAATTACTTTCCTACTATAGCAGAAGCAATAAAATGTTTTGAGGCAGAGATAAAAAAAAGTATTCCAGTGACTATTTTATGACTTTTGATCATGTGGACTTGTTCACTTTACGTTAACGTATTGAAAACTATCAACCTGGGTCTGGATAGAATGTACAACTTGTACTTTTGAGGTCACAGACTTGATCTCATTATAGCCAATAAACAAACATATGTCTTTGTTAGTTTGTATAAATTTTGCAAGCTTGTTTTCTTTTTATGGTATTGGCTTTCTGTGATGGAAATACAAACAACAGCTTTTGTTGGTAACAGAAAAAATCAATGTCAGGTATTAAAATACCTGAATAAAATTGTATGAAATGAAAGGCCAGCTTGCTAAATTCTGATATAAATAAAGCTTTTCTGTATTTGCATTGATGAAGGTTAAATTAGTGGTTTCCAACATTTGCTAAGTTGATTAATTATCACATCCTGAAAAATGAAATTCAGTGTTCAGTGAGTTGAAGGTTCTTTTAAAAAAATACTAAAAACTTCAAATATGCATTGACCAGATATGTTCAAATCTAAGACAATTTTCTAGAAATTTTGCCTATAAAGATTTGACCTTGTTTCCATTATTTGAAATTACACAAGGGCTAGCCAAGTTCATTATAAACTGCATTTTCATTTTGTTATCAGAGTTTATTGTATCAGGAAAGTTTGCAGAGACAACACAAAAAGGTCAATCTTCCTCAAAATATGCAGCACAGAATGTGAGCATCAGTAATGTCTCTCTTGCACATCATATGATCAAGAACATGATCTGTACGTAACACAGAACATGCCACTAAACCACTCAGTAGGAGAGAACATGGGCACTATAAGTAGACGACCACTGAGAATAGCTCTGTAACACAGACTGGGTCTACTGCCACAAAGCTCTGTGAATTTTCAAGGGGAAAAAACAAGCACTGGTGGGTTTTAGATCGGTGGATGCAGAACAAATTACAAGTTAGACACGTATATATAATCGCAGTTGATTAATATTCACGATGCATGGCTGATTGAGGCATCCCATCTGACTAATTGCCATGGGGTAAGTGACCGACGTGGTTACACACGATGGGATCTTCTTCCTCCACGTCCATTTCAAAGTCAAATTCAAGCTCGTCGATATTTATGTCCGGAACCTGAAAAAGAAAAGAAAAAAAGTAATAACTATGTGCCAAAAGTTCATCTCATTAGGTACGTCTCTTTGTCACCATTTTGGTCCTCCACCACCCTGAGTTTAACTGCCTTCTCTCCGAGTCAGTGTTAACGAGGAGAGTTTGGTGCAGTTTGCAACTATCTATGAACTGCAATGATAGAACTTTGCAACTAATGTAATCAGACTAAAAGTAATCAGAAAGTGAACATGACACAAGAACAAAAGTCAATAGTTCTTTACAGAAATCCTCTTTCATATCTATTATTTGGAAGGGACGAGAAGCAGAAGTTTTTCATCAGGTCCTCTTTTAGAATGCTGCCATCATTTCAACTTCAAACTGAAAGTCTCTTCCCAGGAGGGATTTGAGGTCACAAATTGGGGTTTCACGTCACTGCTTCTTTGGTATGCTTCATGGTCAGTTGCACGTCTTCCCCAATCTATATGCTGCAAGCTGGTCCTATCCCACTTTGATAGTGTGCCCTCATTCAGAAAGTCAAACTGGATGCTCCCCAAAGCTGGGATTTGGCCTGTCTTTCATGTGTAATTGTCCTCTCTGTTTTCATAGCCAGTCGTTATGCTGAAACAGCCATACATTGGTTAAATCGTCAATCGCAGATTAAATGTGTCATCGGATGACTTGAGTATGTGTCTGATCTCACTCACATTCTACGCATCAGTCCTGATGTAAGAGGACATGGGATAACCTCTGGAGGATTGCAACATGTCTTAGAACTAAGGTTCTCATTTGCATATCAGCTGTTGAATATTCAATACTACAAGAAACACATAAACCAACAACTCATAAATTTGTTCTTCATAGCTTTGTTGAGAAATTATAAGAGACACTAAGCCAAATAATCTGTTATTCTCAGATTTAAAGTCCAACCATGTTATTTCACTTTTGCAAAGGTTATAAAGTTCTTTTATGATATGCTTTCAATGAAACATGACATTAAATTCTCATTTTAAACAGATCTCTGGTTGGGTGGCCATACAAGGTTTAGATTTGTTTTCACAGCAACATATGCAGGATAGCAGAGGCCTATCTGTTAGCCTTCTAAATTGTTGTTAAGGATGGATATGTGGCAGAATGCATTATGGGTAGGCAATGTTCACATGTCATGCTCTATTATCCTGTGAATCTTGATTCCTATATTAAAACCTTCCAAAGTTTCTGTTTAGTTACCAAACAGTTTTATTCCTACAAGTTTATCTGATTTTTTTTAAATTACTCTTAATTGGGTTACACGTTTGCAATTACATCATATTAAATTACATAATAGTATCATCTGTGAGTATCAGGGTGTCATAACATTCATTAATGTCAGTGAACTGTCGTAATACCTAAAATGGAATTTTAATCAGTTTGAGTGGTATTTTGTACTATTTTGACACTAACGGTTCTGTTTATGATGTGTTTGGTCACAATTGACATAATATTCACCTTTTTTGTGCCAATGATCCAAAAATGTATATTTATCTCATGAATTCCTTCTCAAAGAATAATTACATTCTAATTCAACAAATTTCTAGCATTGAATTTGTGTCAAATATCGGTGATATTCACGTTGAATGATTTATTGAACACAATTTTTGTCAGTTTTAAAATTTCAAATTGATTATAACTTGTGGTGTCAAAGAAATGGTGCAAATGTAACTATATAACTAATGTATTTATGTATGTTTGTAGGTGCATACAAACATTCATATACATGCACAAAAATAAAGACATGTACATACATATACACATACATACACACTCCTATCAACAAAAATCATCTTTCTCAATAAATTCTTGGTAATCTGCCAGAGATTACTGCAGTTTAGCAAATCATTCAGTAACATGTGTCTTAGAGCTTTACTTTATCATCAAAGAGGACAGACACATTTGTTACTTTGCATCAGTATTTTCATTATCAACGTCAACCTTTCAATTTTTTTTTTACTCAATACAGTACAGCGATGATAAAATAAAATCATAGCTTTATTATATGGAGACATTTAACACAATCTACCAACAAAATTAATGAATCTGCTTCAGTTTTGCACATAATTTGCTAGGATTACCTACACTTTGAGCTAAAACTGATAACTCCATGCCCCCCCTTCACCCAAGGCAAAATGGATGTACCTCTCAAACAGTTGATCAATTATTTTTGTTAAGAGTGATGTTAAAGTTGTAGAAGCAGTGTAAAAGATGGCAAATTAGAAGTGATAAATGAGTGTGAATATGAACATTGCAATAGAAGTAATCTCTAACATCAGCATAACTGGAACCGCATACCTTCCAACAGAATAATAAGAAATAGCAAAATCACATGTATGGGTTTGGTCACATAAACAGACAAACTTCGGCTTTTTGTAAAATCAACTGCACTATCAAAGAATAGGAAATACCAATTAATTGCAGATTTATAACAAATTTCACACCAAGATTTCTACCAGAAGCACAAGAATGCCGCAAGAGTTTATGAAACTCAGTGCTATAAAACAACAAAAGTACATATAGGCATGAAGGTGGAAGGCTGAAGGTGGAAGCATGGGGTTCCAGTAGGGCTTATGTATCTTTCTATATGTGTCTCTTTACTACAAATTGTTCATAGCCATCCTCCATTAATCATTATTATTAATCACATTCTTTCGATGGAATAATGAACCACGTAGAGAGAAACAATCTTATGCTAAAGGAATTACAGTAATTGCAAATCACACTTTTCATTCGCAAAGTTCACAAACTATTATCATGAGCCAACACATCAATGGATACTTCATTTACCAAAAAATTCTCATTTTTTCATGATTCTTTACCTCCCTAATACTGTTGGGTTTTATCAATGACATAGACTTGATAAACAAGATATTATTCAATTTGTCAAGCTTAGCTTTAGTTCAGTTTAAAAAAATCAACACATCAACACCATTGTACTGCAGTACTGGACTTCTAAAATGGGTATCCGACATGTGTATTCCACAGTTGCACAATTCACTATTTCATTTACAATGATTATGATATGTCATCTCATTAGTCCTGCAAAAAAAATCACAAAAATCTTCAATTTCCCTGTTTAATAAACAGAACCTCCATGATGGATGTATTTCAGATAAATTTTTGTTTCTCAATGTTTCTTTCTACAAAATCAGCTCCACTTCTCATTCAAATAGTCCATCCAACTTGTCGGTGAATGATGAATGCTTGCGCTTGTTGTCATCGTCTCTCAGAGAACTTCTTACAGAAGCTATGCACATCTTGGGTTATCCTCTGGGAGCAGGAATGCCTCTGATCAAGCTCCTATGACGCCTCTGGCCTGCTTTGGCTCCGATGACTCTTAGTTTTAATAAGAACTGGAAAGCCACTTCATGGGATATTCTACACTGCAACTTCAAATTATACACTAAAATGGGAAACCGATCGCATTCAACATGGCATAAATATAATGTTATTTCAGATTCAGCCGAGTACAAGCAAGGCGAGTCGTGTTTCATGCCTGGTACTACAGCACCCCGGGACTTTATACGGGTAACCAAGGTCGATTGTTTTGGATTGGACAGAATGGGGTCTTCCCTGGCTAGTCATAACGATTTCTCTTTGTGGCTTATTGCCTGCCTAGAATGAAAAATCAACTGCTGAAAGCCAGCTGGTACCTGTAGAGAGAAGATGGTCGACAAAATACTCGATAGATCGTTTCCTCTGAGGAGGCTGATGAAGGGCTTTGGCCGAGATGGAGGAGAAAGCATGAGATGACGTGTTTGACAAAGAGAAGAAGGAATATGACTGCTACACTAGTGACTATCTTCTACTTGTGAAAGTAAAGCATGCAGAACATAAGACAAAATCTGAAGCGCTAGCTTACAGAAATTTTAACGTGGGGGAGACCTAAAATCTCGATATTCATCAATTTACTTAATAGCCTTAATAGCATATGTATAGTTAATTGCATATTAGCGTAAGGACAGATTAACCATTCCCTGCAATAACTGTCATTCTGTTTCTGTTTATATTTAGTTTTTTCTCCCCAACCCCATGCTTTCTCAACCTCTTTGCTTCCCCTTTTTTTAAATCAAAGCAGCCGAAATTTGGAGTGAAATATTTCAGTCGGTAGTGGGCAAGGTTTGTGTGTCTTGGCTTCCTCATATAATCCCCACTCTGGCTACAAATAGTGTCTATTTTCTTTCAATCCTCTTTACTACAGTTTGTTCAGTTTTTTGCCTAAATCATTTGCTCTCACAAAACATTTGAAGATGTTTTGTCATGCAGTGTGCAGGTTGTATTACTTAGATTTTGTATCACGGATCAGCACTCTGGCAACATGCATTAATCTAATTCATATTAATTCCTGTGACAGTTATATAAACTATCCATAATATTTATAGCAAACAGTAGATTTAGTCCATTCTTTGTCACTAACTCTACCAGAATTGTCTATTGACTAAAGTCGAAGCATACAAGGACCTTGTTGCTACAGTTTGGTTTGTAACCTCATTTTCTAGTCTAAGAGAAACTCTCGTAAGGGGACAGAAACCCAGCCAACATCTAAGCTAACCCAGCATGCATCGATACGTTTTTGTGCAACTGAGCCCTGACAGTGCAGTATGTAAAATAAACGACTTCCGAATAAAATTGGTACAGTTACCGGAGACGAGACCAAAGTCTAGCGGCTCTTAGATATGGCTAATGAAATGAAAAGACAAAAAATTATCAAAAAGAGATACTCACCAACCACTGCATTGCTGGGGAGTTCACCAAGTGATCCGCTAACATGACAGACCCCTCTGTTAACTGAACCAGGCGATCTTTAGCACCAGTCAATATAGATGATGGTAAATCTTTGAAATACTGAGCCTGAAAAAGTGAAAAAGATTATAAAATAAAGTTAAGAAGATTACAAAGAAAATCAACTTTAACATTCTAACTATTCAGGATCTGGTTTATAGGTTCATGGTTCAATGCAGTAAAACAGACTTGGTATATAGGTTAAAGCCCATGGTTCAACACAGTCAAAACAGATTTGGTTCCAATGCTTAAAGCCCATGGTTCAATGCAGACAAAAAAGTTGTAGCTGAGGCTAATTCACAAATGGTAGTTAAATGGTTGTATGCTACACAACTTTACACATATATAGACTCATGCCATACCATGCTCAAACTTTGGAAATACTTTTAACCTGACAGCAAAAATGTTGCAACTAAACTGGTAATTGTTTATCCTTTGCTTTGTAATTAGTTCGGATACCATAATGTAGGGAATGACAGTGGTATGGATGCCACGTAATGCCATGCTGTTATACCGTAGAGAACGACAATTGTATGGAGGCCTTGTATTACCATTCTCATTATTTCTATATTCAAATTTTTCATATCTACAGAATCGACAGGCAAAAGATGCCCTTCATGTCCTCTGTCCCTATGGAAACCAATTTAAAGACCTGGCTAAATGCAAAATGGAGAATCTCTAATCATTCCAAAGTTTAACTTGCCTCTTCAAATGTGGTGAATAGAACTTCGGCAGTTGACCTTGCATCCTCTACTGACTGCCTAAGATTTTGCGGCAAGACCCTGATACTGGTTGAGAGGTTTACTGTAAGATTCCGTAACCTCCTGGAAAGATTCCTGGCGATGGCAAGGGTTTTCTCTTCACCAGTCTGAGAAAATATGAAAGGGAAAGATGTTAGCTCTTTATAATCTGATGCGTGTGACTAGCACAACATTGTTGCATTTTTCCACCAGGAATCGTAACTGATGCAAAATGCTGTACAAATTGCTCAGCCAATAATAACCTGAATAAAGTGTTTTGTCATGTTCTCATATCCATGACATTCAAAGTGATAGTGATGTCCACAGAGAAAGTGTGTACATCAAATTGTCAGAAATGTCTGCTATGAAATCTTACATGAGGTGGCCAGAGAGTAGGTTTCATTTGTGGGATTGAGAATTACAAATTGTAGTGGTAAGGAAATTCTATCACATCATTCACTGCACCCATTAGCAAACTTCCAGGAAATCAGGGCTTCCACATCCCTCACTTCCCCGTACCACCAACAAACTGTAGGAGATCCATATATGTAGCCTGCATTTTAAGATGGGAAGTATAAATTTGACAAAGGGACACCATCCAAACGTTACCAACTTTGGAAGTGAATTTTGGTCTATGATATGGCCATGAAGTATTTCTTTCATCTAAACAAACCTTTTCTCTCCATCCCTAAACCAATGAGCTCACCTTGCCCTCTACATCCTCGTCTTCTTCACCTGAAGTTTTCTCCACATCTTCGTTATGATCTGTGGTCCAATCATTCCATGTCATCCAAAGGTTTTCTTGCGTCGAGTCTACTTTTGACTTGATTCCACTATTGGCAGAGTCAATGTTCTCCTTTGCATACTGTATCTACAAGAAGGAAACAAATACAAAACCCCCTTGTAATAGGACAGTTTATACCATATGCAAAATGGAAGCAACTTTTCTTGTTTTTCAAGTTTAGAAGAAAAAATTTTTTTTATATGAAAACAACACTGTTGTAAAATTTCTTGAAAATTTCCTCTCGGTTTCTTTTTTTATGGGGGGGTGGGGGGGAGATAATATCCTTTAAATTATTCATTGACCAGGGTTAATTTTGTAAGGATTGTGCAGTGTTCTAAGCCAAGTCATATTCTTATCTTAAAGCCCATACCATATAACTTTGAGGTTGTCCAAGATGTGATGTGTTGGTTCACAGTAAATAGCATTCAGTCCACACTCTCTCTACCAAGTGGTATTAATTCCGCTAACCTGACCAAGAGACAAAGAATGTTTTGCTTTGTACTTACAAGATCCACAGTAAAATGGAGTTTCTGCAATGTTTCCTCACTCCTCCTCTGTGCATATTGAATGTTGACCAACGCTTTGTGGTAGAGGCGTTTCCTGACTTTGGTAGACACTTGAGATGCTCGGTTTACAGAATGCGAAAATCTCTCATTGCTAGGAACAGTGACCTCATTTTCAGTCACACCCTTCTCCTCTGATGCATCCTTCTCCTGCTCAACCTCTGCTTCATTCGACTTAGCTAAAAAACGAGATGAGACATGAGTCTGCTTTATAGTGGCTGGATTTGTTTTCCTGGCCAACACTTCCCCACCACTTAAAAATGTGAAAACAAATTACTTTGTTAGGTGGTTGTTGCATTGGTATTGTTTTAGCTTACTTTGTCTGATATACAGATCTCTAATTCTCTCAGCTACAATAATTTGACTGCTAATGTACCTACTACCCAAGCTAGTACAGTTATCAGATAAGATAAGATAATAGATAAGTAATAAGTTATCATTATGGCCAAGGAATCAAGTGTAAACACAAGCTGATCACAAACTTGTGGAATGTTAAAAATTAATGTAATTCATTAGAAATGAGGTAAAATGTATTGTAGGCAGGTTTGGTGACTACCAATTGCAGAAGTTAGTGTACTTTAACTTAAAATTGTTTTATCCTTGTGTTTTTATGGTTCTTTCAACCAAAGTTCATAACCTGTAATTGCTATACTACCCCTAATAAGTCCTTTGTAAAATTACACCAGTGACCCCATGGCTTACCCTTTTCGTCAGGGAGACAATAGTCAACTGCCATGTCAGATAACTGAAGTGCAGCGTCTACCGTAGAGGCTACAACTTGTCCCACCCTGGTGTCCATTAGTTGATTCATCTTTTGTGTTCCAGCCACCTTGCTATGTTCAACTGCTGTCCATGCACTCTCCTTGAGAGTCTTAACAACCTGCAAGGGACAGACACCTATCGATCATAACATTGTATCAAACCAGGAAGATAAGCCATTCTCACAGATGTTCTTGAAAAATTTGTGCTTACATATCACAAGGGTACGGTAGTTATTATTTTCACATGAACAGATGATTCCATTCATAATCTAGACCTAGCATTGCTTCAATGATTCAAATGTAACATAAGAATTAGAGTTCAGGAAATTTCTGAAATCATGAAGGTGACTTTCACATTCATCAGAAATGTCAGAGAGTAAAATTTTAATTTGCTTAAAAATTTGGTACAAATCCTCCAAGGAATTTGGTCAGAGGATTATTTTCATTAGTCAAATATCCTGCACAACGAACTCTGTTTTCTTTTTACCTGTTTTGGAAGATGACTGCATTAGAAATTAGAGCTTAAGTGGAAAAAAAAATTGGTTGTTGGTAAAGTTTCTTACAAACTACAAATGTGACAAAATGATGAAACTCAGTTACACAAGATTTTATTCAACATATTTGATCATGTGACCTACCTCATCAGAGGGCTCTGTCAAGATGGGTACTTTTTCTTCCAGCATATCAAGCTGCTGGTTTGCCATAGAATTCACTGCACTAAGAGGCCGTTCAAGTGCACTAACCACTGGCTGGGCAGTGTAAGCTGCCAATGCTACTGATTTCTCTGCCATCCCCAAAGAATATCCAATGAGAGCGTTACTGTCTTTCGTCCACTGATAGGCATCTGACACAGAGGTCAATGCCGACGTCACAATCGGCAAATTGGTGAATCGAGAGATGGCATTATCATCAACTTGGTTTTCAGAGTTCTTGTCCGGGGTAGAGTTGTCCGAGAGGGAGTTGTCTGGGACTGAGTTGTCGGGGACTGAGTTGTGGCTTATATCCTCCATTCTGTTAAATTGTGTCTTTTGAGTCTAGATTTAAAATGTGTACTGTATTTCAGGTGCAAAGCTGGGCAGATCTTATTACCTGCATACAGTAACAACAAAAACACAGTGATTAATCATTTATCAGACAATTATGCAGTAAGATTTACATTTAACACAAACTTAAAATTAATACAAGTCTTTCTGGCATCAAGGAGCACTTCAGCTTTACAGCTAGCTATTGCTCAATCCAATACAGCCTAACCAGGTGACATTCACAGAATTCCTTCACAAAAATATTTCAATACCCTACCAGGAAAGAAAGGCACCTTGTCCTTCCTCCATCCATGTAGAGGTGGAAATAAATTTGCAATAAAAATTTGCTCTGGGTTTCTCACATGAAAATGACCTTCAACAGCTTGTACTAAGCCACTACCCTACCAAGCAGTTTCCATCATGATCTCTAATGGTCTGGATATGTGCAGTCTAAGGCATTTCAGTATAAAATTTTGAACATAAGACCATGGCAGTCTAATTTATGTCATTTATACAGTAGTTTCAACTAAAGCAAGTAGAAAAGCTAATATTGTGACCATATTGACAAGTGTACTAGTCCCAATTTTATATTGATTTTTTTTTACTTTCAGTCATGAAATAACATAAAAGTTATTGATAAGACAATTTGTTTTTATGTCCATCATAGACTCTTGAAAGAAGAACAAAATTAGCTTAAAGGCAGGTGTGATAGTTGCAAACTTTCTTAATGCATAACACCATAAAGTGAGCTTACAATACAACAGCATTGCTGAAGTACTTCTTAAAATTGTGACTGGCTTTCGCTCTTTAATTTTAAATAAATTAAATTAAAAATCTAAATTAAATTTGTGCCTATATAATACTTCTTTGCGGCTCTTTTAGTTTTGAAGAAACACCAACATAAACCAACCTGGGTGGCAAACTGATTGTAACTTAATCACAATTAGATGTAACCTACTGATACTGGTCTGTAGTGTAAGTCGTAGCACTCATTAATAAAATCCTTTGCTAACTTATAACAGCTTTTCATTCTCGTACTCGTAGCTTAAATCCAAGCTTTGTACATGTGTTGAAACTTCATAAATGATGGTACCTAATTGGTAGCCTACACAAATTCCTTTTAGAATACGAAACGCTTGTGCAATAAGGTTAACGCTGTGGTTAACTTTAAGGTTAAGGCTGTGGCTATTCTTACGACTAGTCGTAACAATTATCTATAAACTATTCTTACGACATCGGCGAATTCATGCGCAGTAAAGTAAATAAAGCAACTGCGCATGTAGTAGGGGTAACCCTTAACCTAACCGGAAAGTATTGTTACTCATGGTTGTAAAAAAAGTACTCCTGGTTGTAAAAATAGCAACTGCGCATGCGTAATCGGAAATTATTCTGACGACTCGTCATAAGAATAGCCACTTTGTAAGGTTGACGCTGTGCAGTGGTGAACGCCGGTGCCTTTCAATCATAAGGTCACTGGTTCGAGTCACTCCCAGATTAACGTATGTCGTCCAGTTACAGATTAACAATTCATAATCATGGACGTTAAATATGAATGTAAGAGACTGACTTCGGTCAGCTTGCGGCTTTGATAAGCCAATGCGGCTTCTTCGCGAGTTCCTGCTTGCATACATACATACATACAAACATACATACAAGGCCGGGGCATATAGTGTAGCATCAATACATGGTCATAATTCATATTAAATCAAACGTCCAACACTAACGTTAGGCGTAACGTTATCAATAGCTAAAATTATGTAATACTAATAGTTGGTTAATGAGCACTGAAGAATAAATCTTGATCCTAAAACTAACCTTTTTAAGAGTGATCCTTTCTTCCACTGTGAATGTGTAATGTGCGTTTGGTCCTTTCCGTCGTATTATATGAGTCTAAATGTCGATAGCGTGATAGACAGAACACTTTATGGTTGACGTTGGTATTGCGTCATACCTCGGTTTAAGACGATGCTGTACTTTGCTTTCCACAATCTAACATGTAATTTGCATATAAAAACATATCATATATTAATTTTTCCTTAAGTACAATTTGCTGTTAGAAAAAATTGACAATTATGATACTTTTATAATGCCAATTTTCTTATTATGTAAACTAGAATTCTAATCATGTAGCAATTGTGAATAATGTGTGTGTTTATCAACAAATATAGCAATAAGAAGTGGAAACACGTAACACGGTTTTCGAAATTATTGTTTTCCACTAGTGAAGGTGAACTTCATAACGAAAAGTAGTGTAGAATTCGTGTTCCATTTTGACAAAGTCCATTACGTTACTCGATTATGTCTATGTTTTGGCAGCACACTGGAGGACGTATTGATAACATTTGTGTAAACGGATATCTATATACCTTCTTCCAGAAATATTTCACGAGATGTGATGCATTGGGTGTAGTTTAATTTTTTTTTTTTTTTGGCCTATAATACATCGAACTAGAGAGGCAGTGTTGTCAAGAGTATGGCATAGTATTCTTAAAATATAATATTCAATATCACAAAGGCAATAATTCATTTACTTTGCGTAATTATCAAAGTTCTAAAGATTAGATCATTGCTAGTTTGAACCAAGATTTCATACACTTTATTTACGGTTTTACGGTTAACCGAGGCGTCCGTAGTCTCTATTTCAACGGTTTTCACATGTTGTCCTAAGTGTGATGTTCCCAAAGAGTTGAACTTGAGGACATGGTACGCATTGACATTGACAGTACGTGTGAATCGGAGCGTCTGAATTGTGGTCTGTACTAAACTTTGCAAGATAAGTTCCCCTTGATTGGCATTTTCTCTTTGAACTGGGGAACTTTTTATCTATCTGGAACTTACAGCGTGCCTTAGTAATGTTTACCATCTACTGTTACTGAGATACGGTCACCATCTTTCTGTATATAACACGGATACAGGGATACTTGAACCACAGGTGACCCGAAATGAGACAGACTTGTACGATTTCCAAAATTGCCTATGTTGTCTATATGTTACATGCAGTAAGATTTTTTGATATACATTATATATTGCTATAGCCATACCCCCACCCCCTCCATCATTTATCCCCCGTCCGCTCGTGCGTATGTGGATCATAGCTTATAAATTCCATACTTACAAGAAAATGGCCTATACACAATAAATAAATTAAAAAAATTGTGGTAGATTAAAATTTTAATCTGACCCCGTTTGGAACCAATGGCAATTTATCCATATAGCCCATCTCTCACGTCAAGGGCGGCGGAAGCAATTTTAATCTGGGGGGGGGGCACCAACGTCGAAGGGCACTTTGCAGAAATTCGATTGGGCTGATGCAGCCTGATATTTAGTACCCTTTATAACTCTTATTGTATTATCGTATTTGCGTATACACATCATTCCATCAACGCCCCCTCCCCACCCCCTCGGGCACCTACTGAAAGAAAAATAATTTGCTATGTATTTTACCGACGCATGCCTATATGATATGCACAATAAGATGTTGAACGCGCGCCGAGCGCGCAAAAAATTTTGCTAATATTTTTCGGGCAAGTCGTTACAGCCCCCCAAATCAAATTGGGCTCCTACGCCTATGGTAGTAAACATATAAAACTTCCCGAAATATTTCATTCGACGTGGGTTTCGCTTTGTAAACTCTTTTTTTATTTAGAAATTTTTATGTAGAAAAAGGGCACATTTTTAACCTGAGGAAAAGTGCCCCTGTGCCCCCCCCCCCCCGGTTCCGCCGCCCTTGTCTCACGTTATACGAAGTAAAAATATAGCCCGATTTAACATTAACTTTGAAAATCATCACGGAAAGACAGTTTTGTTTTCCATGAATGTTTTTCGTAAGGTCTGAAAATCTGACGCACAAACTTGCAATCGAACTATACTGCAAAAAATAACCAGAATGCAAAAATGCATTGTGGTTTCGATGATGTAACATGAGCAGTTTCTTCATGAATCTGACGTAATGTATAGTGAAGGTGTACATGTTTACAAGGGTTTCACGATTTGACCTCTGATGACCCCAAATGACTTTTGACCTCCACCAAAAACAATAGGCTTCTTTAACTCAATGTGGTACTTCTACACACTAAATTAGAGGCCAGCCCAAGCTTCCAGTATTGAGATATCGTGATTACAAGGTTTTCATAATTTGACCCCTGGTGACCCCAAATGACCTTTGCCCTCCACCAAAAACAACAGGCTTCTGTTAAACAATGTGGTACTCCTACACACTAAATATGAGGTATGCCCATGATTCCCTTCTTGAGATATCGTATTACGACGTTTTCACAATTTGACCCCTGGTGACCCCAAATGACCTTTGACCTCCGCCAAACACAATTGGCTTTTTGTACTCAGTGTGGTACTTCTACAAACTAACTATGAAGTTGGTCAGACCTTCCCTTCTTGAGATATCGTGTTTACAAGCTGGGCGTCACAAACGCACTCACACACACACATACGTACACGCACATACGCCATCATGAAGACATAGGTTACGATTATCATCGAACCAAAAGCCAGAATGGATTCCAAGACACCATGGAATTAGAAAAGACTCCATGATCACACCTTTATTACCATATGACTAACCGATTACGTAAGCAGTATTATATTCTATCAAATGATGAAGCCTCAAGGGAGGCAAACGGTGGTCATTTCCAAGAAAACGTATACCGACCACTTTTCAGTCGACTGTCGATTACTCTCACCACTGAATTGACTTTGAAAGTGACCTTCTTTCATCAGGAACAGAAATATAACCTATGAGTTCTACCACTGTCAGTTCATAGTTAGGTTGTACAGGTGTAGAAACGTCATACTTAGATGATAAATGGATAAGCTTACTCACCTTCAATGCACGGTCGATCCGTCGATTATTAGGAAGAATGGTACGTAGTGGAGAGAAGCTAGGGTAGCTTGTATGGGGACGTCACGGTGGACTGTCGGACAGGCAGTCGGTAGAACAATAGTCATCATTTTGTATATGATGTTTGTTTTAGGAGGTTTTTGGACAGTGATGAATTGTTTTTCATTGGCGACCCCCCCCCCCCTCCCGATACATACGCAAAATAATTGTAGACACTGGCCGTCGGCAACTTGAAGATTGTGTTTTCTTCTTCAGTTGTTTCTTGTTACTGTTATTTTGGTCTTCGTTGTTTTTATTTTAGGGTTTTGGGATTTTTGCTAAGGCAGAAGATGAATTAAGGAGTACTGTGACTTTGGGGTCCAGTGTTATACTAATGAGAAAACTATATTAATCTAAAACCGCAGATATTTTCAGCCCATTTAGGTCTATCATCAGCCCCCAATGCACCGGACATTAGAGTTTAGCCTATATATTCGAGTTGGGGCCTACCGCACGGTTATACCGCAAGTTTAACCTGTTACTCATTATAGAGATGAAATTCACCTTCAGTCCGAATTGGGTAAACACAACCCGTTCGTACGTGACCTGACGAAGTAAAGAAATACATTTCGATCATGAGAAAAAAACAATTTAAACCCCCTGGACACACATCGCAAGAGATCGTATAATATACTCAACGGTCACCCAATTACACTGAGGATTTGATTACAGTCCATTCATCGAAGATATTGGCTGATAGAAAGAGATACAAAAGCAATTCTAACCGAGAAAAAAAATTGTGTGGTTTATCAGTAAGAGCGTCAAGCACTCAGTCTGTTGTGCGGTGTTTTTAACGTTGTGCAATATAGTGTGACGGAATGATGCAATCCTATGGTGGTCTTTAAGAGACAGACGAGTTGTAGTTGTGTTATTTGTTAGTGTAACACAACAACGCGTCAAAATTCCGATGGTTGCCGATTTGACAACTTACGATTATCTGACACGTATAGCGGTAGGTTACTTTTCAACTCGACAAAAACGTATTTGTGACTTGTTGCGAAGTTAAGTGCAACACAGCACTTTGACAATTTGATAATATCATCCAGATGTAATGTACGTTAGGGTTAATCATCAACTCGACCAACAAAAACATGAATTTGTCGAGATGCCGCGTTATACTAACACGTCTTTACAACTTGTATGTCCTTTCAGAACCACCATACAATGCAGTAGACCGAGAAAAAGTTCGTGGAGTGAAAATGAACTTCACAGGCTCGTAGCAGAAAGTTGTTTTCCTGATTCTCTGTAGTGCGCAACCGGAAGTCAGAGCCGGTGCTGTCCCCGAGATCCAAGCAGTTTCAGAGTGGCTGAAAACCGGCAGGGTTTGGTCCGGTTCATAACCTTACAGATTTGATGGGATGTCGGAAATTTCAACGGTTGATCTTAAAATTTCAATCTTTTTATCTTGAAATTGCTACTTTCTTTATCGGAAATTCGGGTTTCCGAAATTTCATCTCAAATTTCGATTATATTCTCGACTATTTGCGAATTTTCCTTCAATAATTTGTTTCGATATAACGAGACGAATTGTGGCATTTTTAAGTCGGTATAACGTTTTCATAAAAATTTCGAATCTTTATCGAAATTTCGAGAAGGAACCGGTTTATAAAACGGAAATAATACCATTAGATTGTTTGGCATTCTGTTGGCTGAGAGCGAGCTATGCAGTTAAATGATCAAGTAATGATATGCAGTGGAATCCTATATAGGTAGAAGTTGGGCAGAAACCCCCCCCCCCCCCCCCGAGTTGCCCCTTTTCCTAAACCTATGGTTTTCCAGGGTGCATGCATGATAGGAATGGAAGAACATGTCAATTCACGGTATATTTTATTACTTTTCTCCTCGTATACGGGGAAGTTACTAGAGGTGGAGAGACAGTGGGCGGGGTCAGCTCATGTATGTAGCACTGTGCAGAGCGTTGACCGGCTTGTGTTCGGGTACGTGTCCATCTTACTGGCTATGACGTAATTGGTCAGTGAATCGAGTATAACCTGGGTTTCTACACAGTGACAGGACCGTTTATAATACCGTGCGAGTAGCGTTTTCTAGACATAAATTTGGGGTGTTGTTTGAACAAGTTACCAGGCAGAATACTTGCCGATTATATAGCGTTTGTCAGCGGAGTTGCGAAAGATCGATGTAGGACAGGTACATTGCATAGACGATTATACTAATATCAGGGAGCTGCTACTCTAACGCAGCTCCCTGCTTATATAACTCAGAATGTACTGTTAGTATATTTTATTCAACGGTGTCCTCGAGTCTCTACCTATACCTACCCTCCCCCCCCCCCCCGTTACTTACCAACCGGGTTGACTTCACCACACTACCAGAGCGAACAGTCTCTACCTATGCCTACCCCTCCCCTCCCCTACTTACCAACCGGGTACTTTACCACACTATCAAAGCGGACAGAGTCTCTACCTATACCTACCCCCCCCCCCTCCTTACTTCACAACACCACCAGAGCGGACAGAGTCTCTACCTATACCTACCCCCCCCCCTTACTTA
>JAIPMN010000101.1:0-14663 GCA_020650975.1 Apostichopus californicus | reverse complement strand
TAACGCTTCTAAAAACAACATCATTGTCATTTAAAAATAGATTCTTGCTTTTGTACAGTATACAATTTAGTCATTTTACCGAAAGACACCATGTGTAGTTATGTCATTGAATTTGAATCTGTTGATTCATACATGAAGAGAAGACAGAGAGAAGGAAGGAAACAGGAGAAGTATAATAGGAAACACAAAAAATGCAAGAGGGCGGGGGAGGAGGGGGGGGAGCTCATTTAATATGTAACCAAGCTGACACAGAGTTTAGAATATTCATCAACAAGCATCCAGGAAGACTCACAATGTAACAAAAACACACTTCTTCTTGAAACATGCCCTAAGCTGTCTGGCTTTACAAAAGACTGGTAATGCAGCAAACTCTCGTCATTTAGTTAACAAGCCGGAGGAGCATCACTGACATCACAAGGTCACTGTCATGGATGGATTGTATGTTGAGACACTTTAATAGACCAAGGCTGGCCTCCCAGGCAAGGTCAAGGCTAAGATGGAGTCATGCTGATCAATAAAACTCTTCATTCTAGTACACTACCTAACATATTCTACAGTCTAAAGAAACATCATGGTTAACTACTCTCCTATCACTATATACCAAAGGGCTGGTTTATAGGCTAACTTTTGAGTGAATAAAATTGCCTTATTATAAAATGTGATTTCAAGTCTATGTGCAACGATGATCAGACAAAGGTAAAACTATATATATAACATACCAGATTCTGTGTTGAGTAACATGGTTCAGGTGTGTGAGAGAATATTTATATCTTTAGTTTAATACTTTTATCTTAATTTTAAAACAAAATCTTTAATTTAAGCTGATTATGTCATTGTCACCATCTTTTAAAAGCAAGGAAATCTTCAATCTTTCTTTTTAAAAGACATTTAAGTGCAATGATCATGTTGGGTGTTTGTGAGCAGATCTGCGCAGACTTTCAGAAGGACAAGTTCCTTGCCCATCCCTATCTCTTATTTTATCGCATCCCTCTTGAATGCTTGCATTAGGTAAGCCAGACAGCTTTGCGAGTATGAAGTTTGAAGGATAGAAAATTTGGTACATGAGCATCCATAGGTCAGGCACCTTTAAACAAAAAGACTCCCAGGATTCAGGAATTCCGAAATCAAGAATATCAAGCTGTCAAAATTGTGACATTGAAAAATAAACTAGGTTTATCTACTGTAGATCATATCTCCCTTATAATAGGTTCAGTCCCTTGAGTCTGTTTTGTAGGCTATCGGAAACATCAGCAAAGCAGGTGAGTCATTCAGTGATATCTATCTGTCTGTCTGTCTCTCTGTCTGTTCTCAAGTGATAGATTCATCGTTTATAATGTTTTATTAAATATGAAAATTTGTCATGGTTCTCCTTTGTAGCGGGGCCATTTAGGGTTGGAATTTGAGGTCCAAAACTAATTGGGATCATTTAAGAAATTGTTTGATAAGAAATGCTTTTATATTTCAACTTCCACATATAAAAATGGATATTCAACAGAGGTGATAATAATGGTTAATAGTAATGGATCATCTGATATGATGGCACAGTAGTTAGGTCAAAGGTCATCTGGGGGTCACATGGTATATTGTCTATCATTGACATGAAGTGAAGAAGGGAAAGAATTAGGTTTTAGCCCTAATTCAGCAAAATTAGTCTCGAAAGATCCTTTAATTATCCTGCCTATTGACTGCCTCCATTGCATTTAATAACATGTAAGGTAGGTACATATAAGGTGGTAAACAGAATAAATGTGTTCCTCTCACATACTTCAGGAATCTTGTTTAAAACTGTTACTAGTGTCATTGGGAGGATGGGAGGAAAAATGTTTGCATTCGATTGATTCGTTATGCCTGTTTGGCTTGTTTGTGTTCCAGAAAAGGCACCACAACTTGCCAAATCAACCAGTGAAAATAGAGGGCATATTCTAAGAGAAGAACTGTCTGCAAACACCTTGAATTTTACTTGAGCATGCTTTCAAAAAAAGTTGAGACTGAAGTACAGATAATAACTTTTTAACTTTTAAACTGACATAACAAATAATAAAAAAATAAAAATTGGATAGGGCATACATTAAATCAATTAGTGCAAAGAAGTATAATTAGGTAAAAATTTTCATCTCTTTGTTATAAAGATCATCATGCACACTTGATTCCTAATAAATCTGGAGCCGTTCTTCACTGCATGTATCAAAAGTTATGTAAATGATTCTTTGAGGTCCGGCCGGCTCTGCCAACCCAAACAAGGATTACTTTTGCTCATTTATTGTCAAACGTCTGGAACTTGCATTAAAGTTCATGTATGTATTTGTTTACCTGTTCTGTTTACCTTCCAAACCTTCATACAACTTACCAAGTTTATTTGTTAGTAATGAGCACTCTGTGAAAGCCTATACCGCCTGTATATGTTTCATAATAGCTACTTGGCATCTTTTGATAGAACAATGACTCAACCGTGTGAAGAGGTTGTCCTCTTTTCTCATATCTCTAATTAAATGTTTTACTTACAGTTTCCTCTTTCCTTTGTGCAAAATTATAGCTGCAGCTTGTCTCATTTTGTGAGAAATTCTACCACAAATTTATAATTTATTCATTATTTGACATTGTTAAAATAGTTTACTTTTTATTTTGTTGAATTTGAGAAGATGGAAAGCATGCATGTATCCTGTTGTGTTGACATGATCCTTGGACTACCTTTAGGGGCAGGAAAGTAAAGTTTAGGCCAGCAAGTGTGGGAGAGAAAGGGAGAGTGATGCAGGCTGGTTGTTTGATGTAAGAATAAGTCTTCAAGCTGTTAAAATCAGTAGAAAACATTCAAGTGGAGTATAAATCGTTCTAGGTGATCTCTCCAATTATAGTTTTTCCTTTCATGCTTGCTTTGATGAGAATAAATCTCAATTTCATCTCCTTTATCAGAGACGCCAGGTTTGGGTTTACATCAAAAGAATTTTGATATTGTATCAAAGGAAACAGGAATTCTACTACTTTTCTTGTCATATGAACAGTTCATCAATCAGCCGTAACAAACACATTAAGAAAACTAGATATGATGACATTAAAATGTTTTTCATCTTTAATTCCCATCAATCATTCAAACAATTTCAGCTCAAGTGACTAAATTCATGTTTACATTAAAGCAAAAGGGTCACATTTCTAATGTAATGCTAATTCTCACATCATGAAAATTATATAGAAATACAAATGTATGGTTAGATTTTACTGTACTTCCAGAATAAAGCACCGTTAGGATACATGAATCCAAGCAGAAATGATTAAATTCAGTAACTGAAAAACTCATTACCAACTGATAGTTACCGTCTTCAACCAGAAGAAACAGTTTCATGCTTACAGGGAACATTGAAGAGGCTCAGTGTCGTGTGCAAAAGAGGTAGGGATAGGGGCCATGCCCACCACTGCCAGTTAGGGGAAACATTATAGTTGGGAGATATGTTACGTTCAGTAGGGAAGAATTTAAACTAATCTTCAGGGCCCTGGACACCCTCAGGCTCTGATGCCAGGGTATGGGTGCTTTAACTCCTCTTCCTTGGTGCTTTAACTCCTCTTCCTTGTTTTCAAAGTCGTTCAAAAGTTTCAAGTATTTAAGCACAAACTTACATTTTGTTATACATACATATACTTTATTGTCTAAATATCCCCAGAGTGTACCATGTGACTTCTTAATTGGTTTCTTTGCTAGAAGCAAAAGAACCAATGCAAAATATTGTTGGCCCATTTTTGGCTGGTGGTCCCAAAGTTGATTTCCACCTAAAATGTATTTTAGGACACATTCTTTGGCCCCGAATGTGTGTGGCCCAATATTTTTGGCATCATTTGGGCCCACATTTTTGGGGGGTTCAATTTTTGGAGGGCAAATATATTTTTGAACCAATTTGTTTGGGCCAATTATTTTGGGATCATTATAAGGTACAAAATTTTATAGGGCCCAATTTTTTTTGTGATAATTGGGTTTTCTTTAAAATATCATTTATGCATTTGATATGCAGAGAGATAGCTTTAAACTTCAAAGTCAGATGTTTTCTAGAAAGGAGATGAGAAAGATGAATCCATTATTTTGTCATTTTTATGTTATATCTATCTTCCTCGTATCAAATTTTTGAACATGTGTTTGATATGATAAAATAATTACATGACGATTGTATCGTTTGAATAAAAAAGATACCATGTAACTCAATCTTGTGATCAAGTTTCTACTTTTAATCATTAATTCAAAAGAAACTTGATGAGAAGCTAAAGATGTAAAGCAACTTGAAACAGGTGTGTCTCTCCTCACCTCATCTCAAATCTCCTTTTGATGTCCCTGGAACATCACCTTCTATGATGTTTTTCTTTAGCCTAATAATATGTTTCATAATAAACATAAAATTGCTGACAATATCTTTTCCGATAACCTCTGTACACTTTAGGACTGCATGATCATTTCCTTAGAGTACCCATTTTGTTTTTGTTTTTTTATGGTAGAATTTAAACTAAATCAGTATTTAATTACCTGGGATTTAGTCATGCATATTCATTTGTACCTACGGATCTAGCTATCTTGGCAAGCTGCCATAGTACGCTATAGAGGTTTATGAGTTTTTAATATTACATTCCAGTTCATTCCATGTTATACATTCTGTGTGAAGCAGTCACTCAGTGATTGCCAGCATATTTGGTGACCAGAAACTCAATATCCAAGTACAAATCAGCAAGAAATACCTTCTTCGACGGGACTTACATTTAAGATCATTACCTTAAATTGAAATTATTTTTAAGCAGCTTTATTAAATGTTTGAGTCATACATGAAATAGGCCAATCATGAAATTGGCCAATCATGTGTTGTGAGATTTTGTCACAACATGTTGAGAATTAAACTCTAGCTTCATATTATTTGAAGTAAACATCGTGTGGTCTCTCTCTTTAAGGGATAGTCTATGCATTTAACATACCATGTTTCATCTACTTTAGATGTCAAATAATAACTTCCATATCATTTTGCATTGGATTGCAGGTGAATACAGAAGTCATCATTGAATGCCAAATGCCAAAGATTTTGTCCTTTTTCTTTCATTCAAGAAAGCTTTTTCTCTTTAAAAAGTTGTTGACACCCTATAAAATGATAAAACTATCAAACTACTACTTGATATCTTAAGATGAGCAATCCCTTCCTTCACTTTCCCAAAGTAGAGTGGGGGAGGGTGGGGGATTGTAGTGGTTTCCACTTACAGGATGACTTTTGAAACAAATTAATTGTTGATCTGTCATAGCTATTCAAAATTGACAAGTTTTAGTTTATATCATTTATTCCAATTCTCTAGATATTCACCTTTAAAACATGTCAATTATCTGCAGTGGTGCCTTTTTCCACAAGACAGTGATGAAGGGCTCATCAGCACAGATTTTTACAATTGTTAATGTTAATACAGGTGGGCAGGTGGGCAGGTGGAGGTATTGAGGAAGAAAGGCATATGTCAATAGACTCAATACATTATGTCTAGGAAGCCACACAACGCAACAATATTATGGAGTATCTTGGATGAATATAGGCAGATGTCGAGCATTCTCCTTACACTTTGTCGGGATATTCAGAGCTCTTCTGTTTCTTTATCACTGCAATTGTTACTTCTGTTGGGCCAGCTGGTATACCATTCCCAGTCCAATGGATGGTATTGCATATCCCAGAAGCAGGTGAAGGCATCACGTTCAACGGCTCTACAGTGCAGCTGTGGTGACAGCTGCAGCATTCCTTGTCCTCACCCTTGACTAATTTGGAAATTTAAGATAACAGTCATAACTTGATTTGACCAAAGGAATAAACATAAGAATGAAACTGGATATCACATAACAAGTGTTGGTAAGACTGTGACCTTATAGAAACAACAGTAACTCATCTATCTTGTAGAACCAGTCATGTACACAATGAAAATATCAAATAAGAATGCATATCACTCCTACAGTATGTACTTCAACGATCAAAGGGAATAGCCCCCCTCCCCCACACCCCCTTCTCCCACCCCTCCTCCCTTTCCTCTCAAAACAGAATAATCTTTGTCAGATCAGTAGAAACAAGAAACCATTACTCATTTGCAATAAAGTTTCAAGAGCAAGTGCAGATGCTTTCCTTCAATTTGTAGTTTCTATTGTATTTCTAATCTTGTTTTGACGTAACCGTGATGGCCGAATGCCGCATTTAGCTTGTTCCAAATACGATCCACACTCCCTGTTTACCTTATAATTCATTTCATAATGTTGTTTCTTCTTTACAGAAGGAGATGCTTTGCTCGATGAACTTCAGAGCAATTCACCAAATAGTGAGGAAACATCCAAAGAGCTGGTAACTGAAGTCACTGACGGTAGTCTGATGCTACAGGTTAGTTTAAGTTTGAGACTAGAGCAAAGCAAAACAGACACAGAGACAGACACAAGAAACGTGATCTGATCGTTTTCAGTTTAGCATGAATAAACAATGAGGCAAACAGTTAGTAAACCTGCGATTGTCATCACTCCTGCCAAAAAAGTGTGTTCACTGTGCTTGTAAAGAGATCCTTAAACAAACTGTGGACAGATTCCTTGAAAGGGCTAGGCGGGCAGAGAGAGATATAGACATTTTGTGTAATACATTCTTTCCTGTGGAGATTAGGAAGGGTGGGGGGGGGGGTAGGATAGGGATAGGGGGGGTAGGATAGGGATAGGGGTGAGTGGAAGGAATAGCAATGTAAAGAGCTACGTGACTAGAGTCATAAGTAGCATGAAATTAATTTATGGATAATTAGTTTTAGCCTATGTTTGTGGATGGAACATGAATGTTAAACATCTCCATGTTCAAAGATGACTCATGAAGGTCTTGACAGATTATAAGCCAAGTAGTTGCCATTTGTTCTTTTTCCTTTTTCTGGCTTCCTTTATTTTTCTGTTTGCTGTTTTGTTTCTGTTTTGGGCTTTGAATTTTGAAAACTTTCAAATCTCTGTTGGTCAATACCTATAATTTAATTTGCTATGGGGAACAAAGTGGGAATCTATGGTAAGACTAGATTCAATTATCACCAAAACGGTCCATTTGATCTCATGAGGCACTGAGGCCACTTTAGCATAACAGATCCGCATTAAATTGATGTTGGACGGGGTCCCTGTACGTTTGTGCTAGACCCTTTGCTCAATATCAGACTATACAAGATTACTGAACAGGAATTGGAAGTTTTATTTATTAGAAGAAAAAAAAAAAGAAACCATATATGCTGTGTGACGTGCAGTGCTGCTACTAATGCCTATACTACTACAATGTCAAATTATGCATGTAACAAACAACAACAGAAGTTAAAGCTCACAACTGATCACGGGTCAAACCTGAGCTTAATTTACAAATTTAACAATGACCATGATATCTGATCCTCAAATATAGTCTGTCGGGGGGGGGGGGGAGGGTTCAAACCACGGTTCTAATCGGAATTTACATTACAAAATAAACACCAAGCGCAAGGTTCAACACCATGCTCACAGTCTAATGTAAACTTCTCATTTTCTAAACTTTTAAATCTAAAAGGTGACTTCAGAAAGGGAATAGATTAAGGTGCAAGACCAGCAATTTCAATCACTTTTCAAACGTTGATTTACAAAATGCTACCTGACAAATGATATAGATGTAGGTTTTTAAGTGACACCATAAATGTTACTGATTTATTTTGTTAATGATGACAATCGCAAACCTTTATACAGTCAAAGAATGCATGTGTGTGTTGTAGAGTGTATCTATATTCTTCCCTTTTTTTTTTTAATGTAATGAAGTCGAACGAGAGTCTCAAGCTGTTCCAAATATTGAGAGCGCATCTTTACATCAAAATTTGACGAGACAGCAGCTCATACTCGTTCGAGTAGACTTAAGATGTTCTGTATCAAATGCTACTAAAAATGCAAATAAACTCTGAGTTGATGGCTGTCAGCTGAACAACACCTGACTTTAATATAATATCAATTGATATATAAAAGTTGGAGCGCCTGACACTTCAGAGGCAAACTATAACATCAATTTAGTTACAGTTGGAGCAAACCTTTTCAATTTGGTTAAACCTCTCAACAGAAGTACAGTATGAAGAAAAATATTCATAGCTAAAAGCACAGCATGTATGATGTAACTTGTTTGCTTTGCAAATGTTTGTGTGAACTACTCATTTTACTTTTCAAAACAAGTGCAAGAGTTGTTCACAAAAACGCAAGGATTGCTTTAGGCAAGCACTAGGTTTTAACATACAAGGGGTGGCAAGGGTTTGGGGTGGAGGCGGGGGGGGGGGGGGGGTTGAAGTGGGAAGGCTCATACCAACTTGATGAAGTATTGACCATTTAACTTTAAAAAAAGGCTTTTATTTGTTTATTGTTCATGTACACATTTCTAGATTGCATAATTTTATACTCTTTACACTGGTGCAATTTTTGCTCAATATGTCAGACATTACCTCCAATATTATTTTATTCATGTTTTCTTTCTCTATAGGCATGGAATGGGTTTCTGGTTTTCATATCAAGGAAAGGACAAATTTACTACATATCAGAAAATGCCAGCAAGCATCTTGGCATTCATCAGGTATGTTTATAGTTCTGTGAGTCACAAAATTATATCATATGATAGAAAATCAAAGAGCATTAAGACCTTGGTTGAAACTTATCCTATTTTTTTGTTCCGTCTATCAAACTACTTTTTTCTCTAGTTTAATATCATACGTAGATAGTGTTGAACTATAGACTGGTGCTTAGTGGTGAATCATCAGATTTTGGGACAATTATCTTATTTATTTGGATTATTGATTATATTAGTTTGATTTCTGTCCCTGCAGTTCATTAACATTGAATTATTTAGTCAGTTCTTATTACTGAACTTCAAAGCCCGCAAAAATTTAGTGTTCGGAATTTTTGTAGCAGTTTTGAAGGCTCAGAATTTTATCTCATATAAAATTCTGTGGTTCCTGTGTACAAAACTACTTTAAAACTATTCTACTTAAAATGCGAAGTTTCAATGATTCCTTATAAGGTATGCATCATAGTATATTTCTGTTACTATCATTAGTAATGAATTCTGGTCCATCTTGTTTCTAAGTATACACTACTTTGTGTCAAAGGTTTAAAGCAATACCTGAGAGAGGGTGGGGTGGGGGGTGGGTGGGTTAGGTTTCCAGAAGGAAAGCCTGCTTAGATTTCCCTCTTCATGCTTGATGGGATCCAGGTTTCATCTTCCAGAATCCTTAAATTATTTACAAAACTTACAGCACTTACAAAACCCTATTTGGAAACACTGAAGATGGTTACAGTTTTTTATTTCTAGGTGACCAAGAATATCTCAAATTAGCTCATATTTCAGATCCTTGTGGCATTGCTTCGAGTCTGTGATAAAATGGTAAATGACACTTGGAATTCAATGTGGCCCCATTCGATCATCATTGGCAGTATACATATTATAGGTATATGATGTGACCATACCTTCAGTAACATTCTTGCTAGGATATACGCAAATCTTAACGTGCCCCCGCTGCACAGCAAACTTTAATGTTATATTGGCCATGTGTACAATTAATATGGAATTTTCATGGCAATTATAGTTTGAGATGCTTGGAAAGAGCATGCTGGATTTCATCCACCCTGATGACCACAAGGAGTTGGCGAAGCAGTTCATGGTGTCCGTACCTGGACAACAGACCTTCAAAGGCTATGGGATGGAGGGAACAAAGGATAGACCGACAGCCATGAGTGTCAACTTCTTTAATCAAACAGGTAAACAAAGGATGTGGGGAAGGAGGGGGTGTGGGGATGGTGGGCCCCTTTTGTATTGTGTTTTGATTAGTTTGATTGCAAACACTTATGTAATCTGGAACTCGGGCTGTTTGTGACTATTCATGCACTGGTATGTATGTATGTATTTTAGATCCTCCTGCAAGCAGGAACTCGAGAAGAAGCCATCATTGGCTTATCAAAGCCGCAAGCTGACCAAAGTCAGTCTCTAAGATTCATATTTCATGTCCATGATTATGAATTGTCAACAACTCTGTAACTGGACGACATACATTAATCTTGGAGTGACTCGAACTCAGGACCTTATGATTGAAAGGCACCGGCGTTAACAACTGAGCTAACTCTCCACTGGTACAACTCTCCACTGGTACAACACTCCACTGGGACTACCAGCCTGGGATCCAGATTATTCATATCTCATACAGAATGAGTACTGTGGTGTCCATCCAGCTTAGATACTCCCATCTACAAATATTATATAAATAGCATTAGCATAGCACATATGAGTAAGCTCTTCGTCTATTCCCCGTTTCCTCATCTCTCTTTTCATGTGAAAGGTATAAAGTCACAGACATCAAAACATATGACTACTCAATAGAAATGTCAGTGTTGAAGCAGAGAAGTTGTAAATATATAAAGAGAATGTTTGGTTGGTGAATGGAAGCCAGTTGGTCTGTGTCTGTGTTATATTGTAACATAAAAATAAAGAGAGAGAATAAGGTAGGCCTTAATTCTTTTAACTTGTGACAAATCTTGATAAAAGTTTGAATTTGTTTAATTTGAAGACCAAGAGTTGTCAATCAATACTTGAGCGTCGTCAGCAACAAATTCAAAGTTTCTAATGAAGTTGTTAATATCTTTGGTAAAAAACAAGTGGCAAAAACTTGAACTTAATTACTAAAAATGTTACAAAGATATAGTTTGTAACTATGATGTACCCTTAATACTCTTAAAAACAATGTCACATCCTCCCTGTAGACATCTTCCCCAGGCCACATCATACACCACTGGATGGTTGCCAAAATGGTGAAAGTGACAATTGGGGTCACCAAGCAAAAGGGTTGAATACCATGGACCTAATACATACATTCTGTTCAACTTTTCATTTTTCTTTCTGTTTTATGTAAGTTGTATGAAAACAGATATCAAACTTTCCAATAAATGCACAATGTTGATATGATGTATGGGAATCTCCCCATATATTTTATTCATTTTATGCAAACCCGTTTGACAGAGTATTAAATATTGCTCTGTTCATCCATTATGTGATAAAATGCCCTGTCTATAATGCTTTACTCTGGATTTTCTAGGTTGGGTGAAGCTGTTTAAACAGGGAGATGACAAGAAAGGCCTCCCAGGTCGTTAGCCGTAAATAATTCCCTACTGTTATCTTTAAATATTTGCCTATTGGAGAACAGATTACCTGAATCCATTAGCGCAAGAAACAGAGCTTTTATCTCCTTATACCTTATCAACAGAATGAGTTTAACATTAAAGAAAACGGGTAATACTTTAACAAGGTTCATCCTGTGTCATATGCTAATGATGTTAGATATTGACTTGATGGTGCACGAATCTTGCTTTGAATGATTACTCAAGCTGTTGGAGTATTATCTCTGTTTTTTTTTGTTTTTTTTAAATTATCTGTGATATGAAACACTCCCACTCTGTGTCACTATGACCCACTTCTGCCATATTTGATCCAAAATCTGTGTCTTCTTGTTTTAGGAGTTAGACCGCTGAGTTTCAATAATAGAAGTCTGTCTGCAACCAATCCTTCCTACCAGCCCCCGTTTCTATAGGTTTTCTTTCAACTTAATAGTTCTCACGAGAAAAATACCACATTTGCAGCATTTTGATCTCATTCAAAATAGTGTGTACTCATCTGGTATTTGTAGGTAAAGGAAAGACAAACCTAATAATCATCATGGGTTTGTGTCACAGGTGGGTAACATGCGGCCCTGGACCAAACTGTCTGCGTTCTGCAAATTGGCCTTCACTACCCTACTCGCCCATGGACATAACGTAATGATCTGGTCGGGATTTGGACCCGTAATCGTTAGGTCTTAAGAGCATTGCATTAGCCATTTGATCATTACCCTCTGTGCACACAATTTTGCTATGATAGTGATGAAGGCTTCACTGTACAGTATATTAATGACTGAGATAATTGTCAGGAAAATTAAGAGACTTTTCTGAGGTGTTTGAACATCTGTTGTGACAGTAGTGCAAGAAATATAAAATACCTTGTGTGCCTGTGCATGTGCTGAAGTAATTGAAGATTTTTGTGATCATCTTAGTCTGTTGAAGACTACCTGTCAACCAGTCAATATGGTTTGATTTAATTCAGATCATTTATGATCATATTAGTCTGTTTATGACTACCTGGCAACTAGTCAGTATGGTTCATTTTAATTGATTTCTTTTGGTAGAGGTCAAAGTTCATTTGAGGTCAATAATGTTCAAAATATGAGGTTATCTCAAGAAGTACAGCTTCAGCACACTCCATGGTTCTAAAAACCAGTAAAAGAGTGTAGGTTACTGGTAGTTGTGTGTGGTCAAAGGTCAGTGTTTTGGTTTTGGTAATGTTTAAATTGGTTTTGTACAATATATTTTATCATGTCCAATTGCCTGATGTGCCTACTGGATGATGTATACCCCATATAGTTCCAAAGTATTTATTACACTCTATGGTGCTAGTTACAAAAGCAAAACATAAGCATTTTTCTGGAGTATGGCAAAGACAATACCTTACTGGTGGTGGGTTTGTTGCTTTGTCATCTAAGGGAGTTAATAAATCATTCAGAGGTGCCAAAATAGTGTTTTCTTTTTGAAGGTTGATATAAATAGTTCCTGTTTCGAAGAAAACTTTTGAAACTGAGCAACTTTATGACAGTCTGAAGTTTCCAAGTGGTCACAAGAGGAGGATTTTCTGGGGAGAGGTGGTGGGAGTTTAGAGAGGAAACTGTGAGAAAAAGTGACCTCTCAAACTTGAGTATGTTACCACATGCACAAACCTTTAAAGGAGATGAAGAAGTTGTGGAACAGGGAATCCATCTTGCATTCCCCCAGTTCCCCTCAACTGTATTTATATATCTAATGTATCTTGTGGGAGGTGGTAAAATCAAATCACACTTGGGGACCATAGCACCCTTTCTACTGGCAGCCCCGGGGGTATTCAGTTCAGGAAAATTTGTGTCTGGAGGTTCTACATTACTTGCAAAACTTGCAATGTTGCTGAGTTATAGGGTACTATACTAACATTCCTATGGGAGACTTTTATTACATCTTGTTATATTCAAAGTGTGTCTTGAGGGAGTAAACTTATGTTTTATGGAACCAATAAAAGAAGACAAAGCAAGTTTGCCACTAAGGATCACATGAAGTCAATTGGCGCATTATCCATTATATTTTGACCACATTAGTACCAAGTACAAGAAACATATTGTATTTTGTGGAGGTCAAAGAACATTTGGGGTCACCAGGGGTCAAATTGTAAAAACATTGTAAACACGCTATCCCAAGAAGGTAAGCTTGGGCAGATCTCATGTGTAATATGTATATGAACTACATTTCGTACAAGGACAGCCTGTGTCATTGTGAATTTATTGTTTGTCACATCACACTGCTATTCACTGTATTACTAAGATCAAGTATGTTGTGCACCCTCACTGTACATTACATCAGATTCACGAAGAAGACTGCTAATGTTACATCATCGAAACCACAATGCATTTTTGCATTCTGGTTATCAGTAGGATGATTTATGGCTTACGATTTATTTATGCTCACTCTAAGACAAACAAGTAAGAGTGGTCAGTACATGCCCTAGTGCAATACTTAAAGCATCAACCATCTCTCTCTCCACCTTTTTTTCCTATTATTTTACTCTAATTTTTCCTGCTTTAACTCCTTACCCACCATCATCACTCTTGCTTGTATGAGATAAAAATGTGGTTTAACAATCATCCTATCCCCATCTCAGGTACACTCAGTTGCATTCTGCATGATTAAAATTCCGACTGCAAGAAAAAGCATAAGTTTGCTACAAATGAAATAGATATTAACTCCGAAAGGAAGACCGGTTTTTTGCCTACGGTATACACTGTCACAAATGCTCACTGTACACTATTTATAGATTATCCACAAAATGTATGCGACCTTGGCATTTTGATTTCAGTTTTTGTAGTGCATTGTTTGCCGAGGAAGACAAAATTTCCCCTTGGTTTGATCCGCAAGCTTCTTTGATTTGTAAGCAGCCGTTTGGAAAACACATTGGATGCCTGCTTTAATGTGTTACATTGGGTATAATGTGCATAGGAAGAATTGTCTTTAAGGTTTAATAATTAGTTGTTAATTCAATATGTTGTTAAAATTTAAAACATTTTCATGAGCTCACTTAAGTTTGAATCTGAAGCAGATCAATTTTTAACTGAAGGGAGGTGGGTGGAGTGAGGGGGTTAAGTTCAATAAAGCTGCCTTTTAGTGATGGCTCAATTGCATAATTTTAGTGGCCTCTTTTATTGTTATGTCACCAAATCTCCATGTAAAGCAACTTTTCAGTTTTATATTGTTAAAACAAAAGTAAAATCGTTCAAGGCACTCTGTTATTTTTCAGGCAAAATATAAACTTTTTTATTTATCTGTTTCATTGCAGATGAGGAGTATGTATCCATCTCAGATTTTATACAAGAGAGGTCGTTCTTCTTGCGGATGCGATCGGTAATGTCAAAGAAGTCCTCTAGCGGAAAAGGCAAGGTCGTTGGCTACAGGGTAAATAATATATATGAGCACTATCTTAGTCAAGTACTACTTCAAGACAAGTATCATCCTCACTGGTATCGTTAATAGTTTATAAATGTGTTGAGGCCAAATATGACTGAAGGAAAGTATATAG
>JAIPMN010000100.1:0-26179 GCA_020650975.1 Apostichopus californicus | reverse complement strand
ATCTGACTGACTGACTTTCAGTTTTTCCTTTGCAGAAAATTCGGCAGAATTAAAACAATAGCATCAGAAACGAAAATGTTCATCAATGCAGTGATGAATCCAACCTATCGGACAAATTAATGATGACCAGGGGGATGTGGGAGGAGGGAAAATATAATCTGTTATGCAAATGAATCAAAATGGATCTTGCTCTGAAAATAAATCAGACATTGGCAAGATAAGTTCGGCTCTGTAAATGAAAGGATTTGTAGGTTAATGATATTCCTACGAAAGAAACGAAGGATTAATTTGTAAAAATGTTGGCAAGCCCAACACCTCATTATAAATGCTCCTCCACAAAATTAGCAAAATTCTTAGCAGCTTCCTGAACATCTTCCATGCAGATACCTAATGATAATTTCTATCAGACTAAAAAAAAAAAAAAGTCTCTAAAGCACATGCTTTAATACAGTGCTTCTAATATTTTTTTATTTTTATTTTAATATTTTTCTTTATACAACAAATAATTTAGAATGCAAATCTGCAACAACAAAAAATCAGATGAAATGCCTTTTGCCAATTTTTTCCCGTTTTTGGTGAAGTTAATTGGGTAACGAATATTCCAAGGTCTTAGTAAATGTATTAGAAGGTTTAAAAAAAAAAAAAAATCACACACTCCTCTACAACGCTACAAATTTTTAAGCAGGGGATGAACTTTTACCAATTTTTCCTGTCACCAAGGAATGATTTTCAGGTGATGAAATGATACACTGAAACACCTGATGTCCCGTGACATAAAAAACTAAATTGCTTTGACAGGATTAGATCAAAATTATTCAAACATGAATTAATGACAATGTAAATTACTGTGTAGCACTTGTATAGATAGGTTTGCATTGTTTTAAACATGCTCGCTCATTGGATGAATAAAATTATATCATAATGTCTGTTTGCTTCTACATTCCAACAGAAAAAAAGTTAACAAAGAAAAACTCAAAAAAGAAATTAATTAATATCAATATAAATTATTCAAGAAAAGCCCCATCCCCCCAAAAAAAGAATAATAATGTTAAACCCTTCAATATTTATCTATGATTACCAGTCCCCCTCCCCCCCCCCCACCCGTTTTAATCTGGTTTTAATTCTCAGACCATTTCTGAAATTTATATTTCATTAATGGAAAATATGCCACTTTTGAACTTTTGAACCAAAAAGGGATTTATAATGCTGAACTAACCTGTTTCCTTTTTGAAGTGTTAAAAAATTTAAGTTTAGTTAGTATTGGTGGTTATGAGAGTTTTGTTACATAGTGTTTTATCAATTTTTTGTTTTTGTTTGTATCAATGGTGGGAGAAAGGATTAGATGACAAAACTGAAAATACATAGCTTCCAACTAATAAATCTATTTATTTTTTCTACAACATTATTTTTTATCCATTCCAACTATTTTCAGATTGTTTTTTTTTAAGCTACTTCAATTCAGATACACTAATAAGAAAGCAAAGGTATTAAATAAAAAAATTAAATAAAAGTAAAAAAGGAAAGAAAGAAATGAAAAATTTTGGCAGCATTTCTGTTTAAAATATTCCTAGCATGATTCTCTCCAAGATACATGAAGAAAAAAAAATCTGCAGAGTTAAAACTGTTATTTTGTTAGTCTTCCCCGAATATAGGAAAGGGCCGTGTATATAGAGACATGACACGGCCGTTACACCACTTACAAAGCTGTAAAGGGTATGGTCGTCCTCAACAGAGTCATGGATCCAACTGACAAACTGAATTAAGAACAATCAGCACAAAAACAAAATATATATAAGATAAAAATCCTATCAAAACAGACAAGATATTGTAATAAAAAAAATGTCGCTTAGAAGAGATTTGAGAGATCTTGCTTGATTTGTAACGTTTCCTCAACAGATGTTTTTTCTTTACTGGTTTGGATGTGAAAATTATATTTCACTCATATGCTTAGGCAACCACGGAATGAAGGTATGTTTTTTCCGTTCGCATAAATTGAATGGTTTTACCTTCTCTTAGCCCTCTGCTCAGGCTGCTAATTGGTCAGTTTCTACTTCTGCTGCACAACATTTCATGTTCCCTCGAACCAATCAGATTTTCCCTTGTACTCCGAACCACTCTCTTTATCAAACTAACAAACCCACCCTCATCCAACTTCCTGCTCCCCTGTCTGCCTTACCCCTCCACACCAACAGTTTCAGCATATCGATCACCTACAGTCATCGTTTTTATTCCTCTACCTCCACTGCTCCCTCTCCCATTTTCCTCCTCTCATCCCACCCTGCCTCTATATCTCCCACTTTCCACTCTCTCTCTCCCATTTCCCACTCTTCTAACTCCCACTGTATTTCTATCTCTCCCACCACCCATTTCTGCCTCTTATCTCTCTCCCATCTCCCACTAGTTCTAACTCTCCCACCACCACCCATTCTTCTATCTCTCCAATCTCCCACTATATTTCTATCTCTTTCACCTCCAATTCTACTTCTATGTCTCTCTCTCTCTCTACCTTTGCCCCTTTTCAGTAGAGTACTTTTGCTAATCAATTCTCCTTCCTTCCAACAACAGTCATGTCCAAGCTATGAACACAACATAGTCATTCTTTGCCATAGTAACAGATTGTCTCATCAAGATCACCCCACCCCCCCCCCCCCCCCCCCCCCCCCCCCCAGCAGCTGTCAAGCTTCACATCAACATAAAAACAAAACTGTTAGCAAACTGCTTTCTCTCTCTACAGTTTATCTTCTACCTCTCCTCTTCCCCCGTGTTTGTTTCTTTCTTCTCTCCATTCCTTGTCTACTAATCCTCTTACATCTTTCTCTTTTGTGTTCACCCTGCTCATTATTAACCTGTCTGTATTCTGTGTTTATATGTCCCTTCTGTTACTGTTACTTGTCATTCAGCCTCTGAAGATCCTATCCTGCTAGGATCGAGATGTCAGGCCCTCTTACTTTTACAAGATTCACATCACATGAAGAGACAGTTTCAGAGTTAAACCTAATAAAACAAGAGCAACTCGCTTGATGTAAAACCCACCGCTCTGGAAGACTGCATCGCGGTGTAAGAAATAAATATCTGAGTGCATATGATCAATCAATGTACATCTTGCTGTGTCCATAGCTAACGTACATCTGTGTTATTTAATATCAAAACAAGAGTGTGTGCACATGAGTGCAGAATGAGTGTGAAACGTGTTTGCTTCAAAGGGTGTTACTCCCATGCTCCCTTCTTGCCCCCCCCCGGCCGCCCCCTCCCCCTTTGTTGACAATTTTGTAAAGTGCGAGTGACGACGATGACCAGTTTAAAATAACTGACATACTGACCTGAAGGCTTGCAAGTTTCTCCTCAAGTATTTCCTTGGCCTATCGTGTTCAATTAGAGAAGTTTAATAGTTGGTTAAATGGTGATTGAAATACTCAATTTCAAAACAGCTGAAATCTGATTTCACTCAATTGCAATATCTGGCTTCTTTGTTATCTCAAATTCCAACATTTTCTGTTCCTTAAAGAGAGAACATGATGTCATATCCTGGTTGTAATTTAGTTCCAAACACTTCACGCAACATTATTTCTTCTTACTTTCAAATTCATTGAAATTGTTTCTCGGGATGTTCGGCATGAACAAGATAATGAAGTCTAACTGCCTGACAGTAATATATAATTTTAATTTCCATTTTTGTCCCCCGATAATCTATTCATCGCAAATGTTCCCGACTTAAAAATTTAAGTTCGTAGAAACGTTTATGACATGACCGCTAAAAGCTCACCGCACAATACCTGGATCATAAATAAATAAATAATAATCTAGGATTGACCGGTAAAGAGAGAAAGAAAAAGAAAAATCTGTTTATTGAGATGCCGACATCGGCGGCCATCCAGGTCAGCCAGTGAAGAAGACATACGATAGAGTGTGACATTTACTACGAAGCATTTTGCCGGCGGGTTTATATGTGACACGAGATGAAGAGAGCAAAATTTTTACGGAATCATTCTCCCAGACAGTCTACCAGACAAATTTAATGACACAAATAAACCAGCTTCCCTGACTATTAGGGCCGTCTAGAAGAAATTGCCAATTTTGGTGCTTTATCAAGAGACGATAAACAAATATTCCGTGGACTGGTAGCCATTTCCTCGTTATGAGGTAGTAATTTTCACCAATTTCTGCCCTAGCCTTACAACTTATATGATTTCACAAGGTAGTATATGTTGGATCTAGACAGAGCTTTTTTTGGTTTGTTTGAGCTGATTGTTTCCCAAAATATTTTCTTAAGTACCATGATTTTCTGACATTTTTTTTGGTATTTTTTTCCATCTTTCATCCTCCACATCTTCTACATCACATTTCACAATTTCAAGATCGAAATATTGAAAAAAAAAAAAAAAATTGTTTTGGGTGAGAAAAAGTTCAAATACCTATTTTTCATTAAAAATGCAAAATAATGCATCAATCGAAAGAGCATACAAGGTTTTACAGGATCAAAATACCACTTTAGCCATCTTCATATATTTATATTTATTTACAAAACAAGGAAAAAGGAAAATCCCTAAAAGGAAAAGTGCCAACTTTAAAGGACTTGGGGGAAAAAATACATCCCTGCTTGGCTGCTACGGTATATAAATAACATACTGTTATATTCATTGATGACACCATCAATCTTTTGTCATAGAAATAGTACAAGGGTATGTTCTTAGCAAGGTCAATGCATAAAAGCATTGCTTGTTTTTGGGGAAAAGTCAAGAATGGAAATATTTTTAAGTCAACATTGATAAATAGATGGCCATATATTAGTAGAGCAATTTGTATGATGCTCTCCTGCAACCCCATCCCCTCCCTCCTACCCTACCCTACCCTCCTACCCTACCCCTCCTACCCTCCCCCTCCTACCCTGCACCTTATCCCTCGTTGGACAGCTCTAATTTAGAATAATTTTATTTTCTAATGGAGAGTACTTTCTGAGTAGGATAACTTGCTACATACTCATGTTTTACCCCATCCCCTTTGATCTGTAATTAAATTTAATCCCCAGGGTATCTATAAAATATCCCACGGGCGATGCTAGTTGATGTAACACTTCAAGTCTCCAATATCAAAATCTCGCCAACACCTCCCGAGAACTTAACGTAACTAAACTAACTCTGTCGACTGTTATACTGGAACTGAGACCGTAATTACTCCTCTTATCCAGTGTGCTAACTTTGCTTATATTAACTATCGGAGATCTCCCCCTGTTATGCCATACGGGAGAGTTTTCCAATTTGTCAAGTCTACTGTGGGCCGATTCTTTATAGCGATCATGACATTTTGACTGAGACACGAACTTATAGATTTGTGTGAGCCTGTATCGCCTCGTTGGCCAAAGAAAATAACATCATTATATCCAGGAGGAGAAGGTAAAGAGTTAACTGTTTGGAAGGATGGGTGCCTGGAGGTTTATACAATCTTAAAGAGACAGACCAGTGGCTCACGCTGACTGCTTCGCCAAATGTTGCTGCAAATTTCCAGCATCCCTCATGTCTAAACCACATCCTCATAGCATCTTGCAAACTACCAAAGAAGTGAATTTTTAAAATTTGGTAAAATATCGTCCCCATGGCCAAAATGAGCTGCAAATTTGTTTTGCTTTTCTTTTAATGATATTTAATTCATCAATTCACTGAGGAAAATAATATTGATAAAATAGAACAGAGAGAGGTCCATTTGGATGCTATCCTAAATACCTAGAATGTTGACAGCTTAAGCAAACGTACAAATGCATCATACTTTAAGAAAGGGAGTCGATGATGACATCACAGATCAGACCACCGTGATGTAACTTCCTGGAGCAAGGTAGGATTTAGCCAGTGATATTAGGCTACATTCAGTCAACTTAGGATATCTCAAACTAGGGACCGAATGGTCCGTTCACCAAATATATATTACATTCACCATATATATTTTTTTTTAATTTTTAATTTAATTTTTTTTTTTTTTATTATTATTTTTTTTTTGTACACTAACATTTTAAAATAATATTTTCTTATTACGTACTCACTTTTGATGTCCTGTTTATAAATATTTATATTTATACTGGAAATAAAAAAAATTGAAAAAAAAATGTGAAATGAATGGGTTTTTAACTACACATAACTACAACATGTGACACTACTCATCCAATAAATACCTCGTTTGTCCATTTTTTGTTACGAGAGCAAGAACACCCTTAAGTGTTGTGGCACAAGAGTATCGGGTACAAAGATTTCGCTGTGGGCCAACATTTTAGTTTCATGCCTATCCCAGCAGTAGGAGCATGACAGCTCTAAGAGAAAAGCATTTATTTTTCTCTCTCTCATTTACAATTCAGAAAAGCTGAGTCACTATAAAATTTGGTGTAGAAAACGGAATTAATGTAAATCTGCCTTAGAGAAGAGAAAAAAAAATAGGCGAGTCTTTACTATTTTACAAAGTCACATTCACCAACTGAAATATTTAAACATTTATAGACAATGGATTTTGCTTATTATAAATAGCATTTTTGTTGCCATCAAATATTTATAATTGACAATGAAATATGATATTCACAAGGCCACCAAAACTAAGCCAGAGAAAGGCTGTCTTTCATGTTTCCCAGAGAGACATGGAACAACACAATTAAATACATTATTTTTTTACTTCTTCTAACCATCCATCAAAAATCTAACATTTTGAAGAATTTGAAATAGATCTGTCTGAGATTGGACTGTCTGTATTTTAGAGGCAGAAAGAAATCCGTGACTATGAAATAATTTATAAGATTATAATGTCATGTGATATTTGTGACCAAGTATAAATTATCCAAATCTTCGTTTATTAACTGCCAATTTCTATATATAATGACTGATCTATTTGGTTGTGAACCTTAACGTCGCGTGTTCCCACACTTACTGTACCGTGTGATATAATATATATATATATATATATGTATATATATACACATATATATAGATACACATATACATATATATATACATAGCTGAAAATCACAGAGAGAAAAAGCAGCTCAACAATCTTGCTTATTTACTGCAAAAAGCCTGCAGAAGATCCTGCTACGATCAAAATGTCAGACCCTCTGACGTTTAGCTATTCATGTGTATAACTGAAGACATACTAGCGTTGAGAGAGTATGTGTGTACGATACTTGAATGTAAAATGTCAACGTTGGAGACACATGGGCACAAGACATTCAAATCGGCCATTTTAGTACATAAACACTAACGATATCGGAGAAACCGACATCGTCCGCCCCAAGGGATTATCTGACCTTGCCCGTGGGGGTGTGAAGCGGCGGATTAAAATTTGTAAGGTGACGTCGATCTGACATGTTTCCGGGCGATTGACGAACTTTGAAACATCGTGTCAGTCACCTTGGAGTTAACACTGGCATTTCATCGCAGAGTCAAATCAGAAGGTAGAGATGCATCGAGTTTCTTTTCTGTGTAACTTTCTACATAAAAATGCAATTTTTATGCTTAATTTGTGATTACGACCCAACTTTAATGACGTTAATGACGACAGGATGGTCTGCTGTCGTGAACAATCTTAACCAGCTGGTTGTTTTTTCAAATTATACAAAACACATTAATTTTTATAATTAAAATTATACAGTAACTTTCCATTTTGAAGAGGAACAAACCAATACCTATCCAATAGATTCGTCTACATCAGTCCTTTATTTTTTTTCTCTCTACCACGGATGGAACGGAACATTTGCTTGACCACAGGGGGACAGTAAGAACCACAACCTCACCATACCTAGATTGAGCAATGTGCAGGGTATATGCCGGTAGGGTGGTTAAGCCCAAAGACCTTTTGGGCTTGCATACATGGCTAGTGCAAGATTGTGGGACAATTTTTTTTTTTTTTCGTGGGCTGGATCTGGCCCGCAGGCAGCCTATGGAGTACCCCTGGTCAACATCATCAGTTATATTAACAAAATAAGTTTCCCTTTTTTTTTTTTTTTTACCTCAAAAGAAAAAGCTTTTCTTCACAAGTTCTATTCTAAATAAAACAAATATAATAATCAGGAGAAATCTGCTATGCCTTCTATGCATTGTTGAACCAATTCCATAATTATTCAACAGAATTTAATTGTATGATAAAGCAGACAAGATTACTCTCAGGAGATACTTTACATGACCATCTGTCTTCCCCTCAGCTTGGTGAGATGCCCTCAGATCTGCTCTTCTGTGCAAATAGGTCTCTCAAATACCCCTGCCCCCCCCCCCCAAAAAAAAAGCTGTAATGTATCTGCCCTTATTTGCATTATAACACCTGATTAGCAAGAAAATCTGCATTTTTTAAATAATTGATCAAAATTGTTATCCCGATTCATCTGTTTCAGATGAGATTTGGATAAAGAGATAAGAGACATTTAAGCTCAAAATATATATTAGTCACATTGTGATGTATTTTTAATCAAGGCTTATATCATGGGTGTGTCAAAGAAATAAAAAACTTTGTGATTCCTTGAAATAAGATTTGGCTCAAAACTCAGACTAACTATCTGACTATGAAATGTAGAGCAAGTGAGTTGAAAATTTTTCCAAGGATTAAATGAGAACCAGAAAAGATCAGAGATTTTCAGCTCTTATTTGTAGCACTCCAGTGTGGTCAACAATCATTTCATTCACTGGTAATGATTTTACCGTATAGAATTGTTTATTCCATAATGTTTCAATATCCAGAAAGAACAGTCTTCCTATGTGAAATATAGACATATAGATGTATGAATACAAGGTCATTTTCTTTTACCAATTTTGAGCTAGCAAAATCAGCTCTACCACCTTGCAACCATCCCTTTAATACTTGTTATTAATGAGAGCTCTAAATGACATTGTTTCATACACTGTGAAATATTTGCACAACTTACTGCCAAAGCAAAAGTCATCTAGTATATTAATCGTAGAGAAATGGCACTGTCTCATAAATTGACATATTAAATAGAGGAATCTGATTATCCAAATTGATGTTCACAAATATATTTTGCGATAGTTTTAACTAAACCCATTTGTATCTATCTTTAACTTTCTTGTAATTTAATCCCTCTCATTAATCAATTTATTTATCAATCAAATATAACTGATATATCAAATTAAAAGGTTCCTGTTTATCTGCATTTATGTGATAGATGAAAAACATTTTGTAATAGCTTTTCCCGAAACAAATTGTATCTAATTTCCCTTTCTTTTTTAATTGAGTACATCTCATTTCCTAAATTAATCAATTTATTTATAATCATCAAAATAATCAATATACATATACACACACATAAATATATATATATCTATATATATATATACATGTGTATATATACATATATATATATATTTATGTATATGTATATAGATATATATATGTTTATAAATATATATGTATATGTAAATACATATGTATATAAATAAATATACATATGTAAGTTGACATAAACAGACTAAATATCATTTTTTTTTTCCCTTTACGACCACGCAAACTGTGCAGCAAAACAGTGCAACAGATGATGTTCGCCGAAGGTTTAACGTCCCGAGTAGAACGACATTTAGGGGTAACACATCCGACACCACACTGACAAGGGTGCCCATTGACACACGTGAGGTGTGGCTAGTAATCCCGACAGAAGGCCGGCGGTCATTTACCTACAGATAGTATCTAATCTAATCAACTTACCTGTGAGAGAGCTGCCATTCTTTCTGCTAGTTCTGCCTCCACCGTCGGCAGTGCTTCGGCTTTCCTCAAAGATTGAGTCAGTTTCTGCTCTGAATACTCTAATTTCTCTTGCATGGTCTTCATCTTTTCATCCAGCTGCAGAGAGAGTTTGCGGGGAAAGAAAAACATAAAAATAAGACATTCAGAGATGATCATGTCTTGGTTCTGTTTGTTTATTTGTTGTTTTCTTGTTTTTGTCTTATTTGTTTTTATTTAGGGATACTTTTGAATACTCTAATTTCTCTTGCAAGGTCTTCATCTCTTCATCCAGCTGCAGAGAGAGTTTGCGGGGAAAGAAAAACATAAAAATAAGACATTCAGATATGATCATGTCTTGGTTCTGTTTGTTTGTTTGTGTTTTGTTTTTGTTTTATATAATGATACTCACCAAAGAGTTGAAAACTTTTCATCTAAGCAAATAAAAACACATTCTCTTACACAGGCTCTTACATAGGCTCTTTAGTGGATAAAAGCAGTGTGCTATCAGTTTTGTTTGATTTGGATTTTCAAATAAAAACTAATAAGTTTCCTTAAGGATATATACTGATGACAGGGCCGAGACTCAACTTTGCGATGCCTTAGATCGTAAGTCCATTCTTTTTCCCGTTGCTTTATAAAGCATCTGAGCACAAAGCTCTAGGCTTTAATGTTCAAGATTTGCAATCGATGAAGGTGACCAATGTGCTCGATATTACTACGCATCCATCGATTGTATTGACGGTCTCAAGCTAGTACAAACTAATGTTACGTTATATTAAGTGCTAATGTGCTTGTGATGCAGGAAGACGTCAACATGCCGAAAAAACATATCCAGCTTTAATTAAGTTTAATGTTAATTGGCTCTTGGCTTTCACGATAATAACAATGATAAAAAAAAATAATAATAAAATTTAAAAAAACAGAGGAAAATATTAATTGGCTCTTGGATTTTCGTCTGTCAATTTTACCTACTGTATCATAAGAAGGCATGATCCCATCTGCTTACTATCTCGATACAATCTCATGAATATTCATAATAATTAGAGAAGAAGTCATCGAGTGACCCACATTGTGACTATGCGTCCTTTTTTCATTTCTTTGCTTTCCTGTTCCCTTCACTTTTTCATATTTCTTCTTTTTTTTTTGAGTTGACATTTTTTTGGAAACAAGATATCGTCCCAGAGCGAATATCATCCTGATTATTTCTTAGCTTTTGGGGAATTGCGACGAGTTGACTATGACGGATCTTACCAATGCATCCATTGTGCTCAAACAAAGAAGGAAACAAAATCTTGATTGGAGAGAAAGCAAAAGTTCTCCTATAGGAGAAGGATCTAGGGCAAGGGAACGGTTGGATGAATATTTCCTTCATATGCCATGGCTTATTCTGTACTTTTAACCACCCCAAAAAACAAACAAAAAAATTGGATTTTTTTTTTTCGGAAAGAAACAGACGGTTCATGAAAATTGTCATTCAGAGCTCCAATGGCATTTTTACTGTAACTGTTTTGGAATGTTTTACAATGTGACACACAGAGAATGTGTAGCCAACGCTACATTATTCCAACTGTAAATGATTAAGGTCGGATACCACTGACGAGAGAAAAACTCGTCCTTGATCCGTTTTATGTCATCACAGTTGGACCACATCATGTCCTTTAGCTTTTTGCTATGTTGTTAGCTATATACATCATTCTGGACTATGAACAGAATTTTCATTACATCCTAGATGCAAGTTGCTAGGCATGATTTTAAGTTAATAGATCAGTAGTGTAAACAGGCTGGACATTTATATAAAGTGTAACACTTCACTTCCTATGTAATCAGATCGAGGCTAAGGAGTCCTTAACGGGCCACGCAGAGGTTTTTTTTTTTTATCTATGGAGGTAAAGAGCCTTTTAGTAATTCAAAACTTGTGTGTGGTGGTCTATATATCCATTACATGTATACTAATGCAAACTTGCTCAGATCATTCTTCTATTTCTTCTATTCTTCTATTTTCAAGACAGGTCTGAATGTGGAAAAGCCAGTAGATGAGAGACTCTATTGCCTGAATCAAGTTTGATGAATACCCTTTGACCTACACCAAACTAATTAGGATTTTTCTAATCGGGCTGACGAGGGGGGGGGGGGGGAAATGGGTACACAGATGCAGTAACAATACAGGAGTGCTTCTTGAGAAACTGTGTTTTACAAACCATAAAATACATACATACACACATACATACACCGACACCCATACACACCATCATATCCACACAGTGCTTTGGACACAACTAGATACTAAAAGCACCTAAGTAGTTTGCGTTGCATCCTCTGTTAGTTACGATAATGTACTGACGCCTCTATACATATTTTTCTTTATCATTCTTTTCACATGTACTCATTCACGGCAGATGAAAGTAGAAGGCCTTTTATTATTGAAGGGAAGATCATTATTTATTTAAATCCTGATAAATTCTGATAAAGTACATTTCAAGTTATTTGCTATAATCCATCATCAATATAGAAGAATTCTTCAGGCTTACTTTACAACTCATAACAAGCTCAAAAAAAATATTTAAAAAAATAAAAAACAGTGACATTTCAAAAGAATGCTTGCTTCAGTGAGCTTTCTCCACCCTCTTAGATTTGACTTTCAAGGTTACATGGAAATTATGACGGTGCCATTAAAGGACGACTTCATCGGAATTGTTGATAGAGGCTGTTAGTTTTTGAAACAAATATCTATAGATTTGTCTAATATCTACTAAAACTATTGTGACAAGTGTATGTTGTCTTGTCTATTTTGAATACATCAATCAGACATTGGCACCGGACGTTCTTTTCACAAAACTGTTTAATGTAGCCAACAAATGGCACCATTTTGGACGAAACAAACAAGTCTGTCACTGACGCTCAAGCTGCTTGGACAGTGAATCTGATTAAGAATAAAATATGTATATATATATATGCAAAGCACAACCAGATTCTGGTAATCGTAGAAATATATTGCTTCTTTGATATGGGAGTTATTACCAACTCGATGACTTCAGATTCATCATGTTAGATTACGTAAAATGACACAATTTTTTGGGCCCCAAGGATTCCAATTCAACTTTGGTTTAATACAGGTCTGATAGTCTGACCCTTGTGGGTTATAAGAACTTTCAAGAAAAGTACAGAGGTTTTTTCCATTTTAAAACAGTCGATTAATCCAAAAAATACAAAACACTTCAGCAAAGCATATACACATATATGTGATATACAGGTTGAGAGAAAATCACATTTGTAACACAAGCGCCCAAAACTTTAAACAGTACGAGCATGGTTGTGACGTCACAGATTCACATTGTTCAGAGAGCAAGAATTGTTTCTAGGACCTCTGTCGCTAGGTCCTGTTTCCAAGTAAACAGTCCCTAGCCATTACATTGTTGCAATATTCCATACCATTTACTTGATTAATTGTAGTGTCACTATTATATATAGTATTGCGACTTATAACGGAGTGTTAGAGAGAGAAGTCGAGGGAGTAATAATTAACTAAATTAAGAGAGTTAATCTTTGCCTAAAAGCCAGTAAGTTACCATAGCAACTGAGAGGCTTACTTACCTTGACTTCAAGTTATTTACTCCTAATCAATGAATTAGTCAACTTTCTGCATAAAGTTATTAAATTTGTCTTTTTACCCCTTTACCAAATTTCTCGAAATTTTAGGGCGGGTGAACAGGATAAAGAAATTGACACTTTTCATCAAAACCAAAGTCTTTCCAGTGTAAAGACCTCGTTTCCACCCCACTTTTTTTGTTGTTCACAACACGGATCTCATCACGATACGAAGGATGATGAAGTTAGAGAAATATCTAGAGGTAACTTTGCCTCTGCCAGAGACAGTTTGATTCACTACCGAGCCTACAATTCACCCACCGTAGACAAAACCACAGTAAAGGAATGTGGACAGCCCAAACCTCTTGCCTCAATTTGACTATGATTGAATGCATTTAGTCAAGCAATTACACATATCTAACAAGTGTTTATGACACTTTCTCCATACAAGCATGCAGCTACAACGAAAGATAATTATAGCAACTTTTATAGTGCTTCAAAAGACAATAAACATGCTAAGCAGGGTAAGAACAAAAAATGTATTTCTAACAAGGGGGGGGGGGGGGTGTTGTAAAAGAAAGGACAAGCTGTTTATTTTCTGTCAAGTATCTTAAGATTTGCTGCACGCGCAAGGTGCACAATTTTAATTTTAACATGGTGCAGTGAGAGTCGATAGAAAAAAGACCCCCATGACAATTTATTGGGGTTACTTTTTATGAGGGGGGGGGGTGGGGGAGGCAGGAGCTATTCTATGAGTTAAATGAGTCATATGGTCAATCAGTCATAGAAATGTATGATATGAATTTCGGCACTGATGAAAATTGCGTGGAGGGGGGGGGGGTGTATTGAAAACATCAACATTTCAGGACTCCAATGTTGTATTCAAATAGAAATAATCAGAACAATGATTACTGACTTGATGAATACTGTAACTGAAATTAGTAATGACATATCTTAATCACATAATACTGGGGGTGATTTTGCTCACAGTTCAATTTTGTATTCTAATAGCGTTTCTCTACATTTTAACAACATGAATATGTACCCATTACTTCATGCATATTCATCACCAGCATGAATTAGTGTTTCCTTAGTCGCTAAATTCGGCCTCCAACTTTTCGTTCCGTTCATGGAGGGAGGCAGCTTCTCGTTGTGCATTCAAGTAACGTTTCTCTACATTTTATCTAGATGAGTTATGTGTTCATAATATCATGCATAATTCAACACCAACATGAATAATCATCGTTTCTCACCTGTTTCACAGATGATTCCCTATTGGCTAACTGAGCCTCTAACTTGTCGTTCAGTTCGTGGAGGGAGGCAGCTTCTCGTTGTGCATTCAAATAACGTTTCTCTAGGGTTGCTATCCTCTCTTCCATGTCATTTTTCTGTGCTATAGACTGAAGAAAAAAGAAAAAAAATTGGAAAAGATATGCCATGGATTTAATCTTTAATGGCCAACAGAAAAGACATATAAATATCTATTTTATACTCAAATTATTTTTATATCCTTGGAAAAAATGAGTAAGAACAATAATTACTCCCACTATGATCGGACGTGGAGAGGGGCAGCACTTTCGGATCGGCAAAGTTTAGCCCGACGGAATTAGACGTAGAGTAAATACTGATGACCTTTCAGAAGTCCCATCTACATCTTGTCACCCCCTGACCCCCCCAGTGAACGGTGACAAGACTCATCTCGCAAGAAACTTTTGCCCTGATTACTGTGGTACATGTTTATTGTCTTTTAGAGTCCAAATGTCCAATGTCACAGTCTCAGCAAGTCGTCCATCTTGTGCGATAGATTATTCTGATTGCTACCATCAGCTGGTGGTAGACAGCATTTAGACACCGGTAGTTCCGTGGTGTCGAACATTCATCAGCTAGAAAAAACTTTGACGATTTAGGAGACATGATCTTACTATGCCAACCGAAGATCACCAAAACCAGTTTTTACGGTAACAGGGCGTTCGCGAACTCGTCTCCAATGGTGTGGAACAGCTTGCCATCTCATATACGTGCAATAACTAACGTGAATACTTTCAAGAAAAACCTGAAAACTCATATGTTTAGTTTATGTTGTTAATAATTCTCCTTGTTTTAGCCTGTTATGCTAGTTCTTATCCTGTTTTATTGTGTATTAACATTGTTAGGGCGTTTCCGCTTGTTTAGTGATTCCTGCTATTTTTTCACTGTTTTAAGGTTTACTATTTTATTGTTTCGGTTAATTGATTTGTTGCTTTTTAATTAGATTTATATTAGATTTAGATTATATGTACAGCGCCTTGAGTTTTTTTTACATTGTAAGGCGCTCTATAAATCTTATTTATTATTATTATTATTATTATTATTATTGTTTGGTGTTGTGGGATTTCTCATCAATGTGGTTGACACAGAAAGGTATCAATGTTGTCTTGTTACCAAATTTATGAAATAAATAATGCTTGTTTCAATCCTACCTTGAACATTTTAGCCAACATCTGTGCAAACTGACCAAAGACAATAATGATTATTAATTTCAAGAGCTGTATAAAAGTTCCCATCATGTGAAAATAGTAGCCAGTGGTAAAGGTAAATGGATTTTTAATATTTTTAAACAAATTACACAAAGTGAAAATATGCTGGTTAATCTCCCACATTCTTATCTGTTTGGATGGGGAGGGAGATATTTAAATGTATATTTTGTTTTGTGAAAGTACTTTTTTAACAGTGTTTGCTAACAACGTTCTGATGCCAATCTGCATTTACGTAGGCTCATTTGCACTTCACTTGAAAATGGAGAAATGAGGATACAGTATGTTAAACTTTTGCCATTTTAGATGAAATTTCTTCAAGTTATATCACCAACAAATATTGGAAGATTGTTTTCATAATTTTTTCACCTATTCTCTTTTCAACTTCCAAGCTCGTCAACATAATTTAATCAACATTCTTGTTGCTGCCTTCAGCTATCATTTTAACTATGACATATATATTTTTTTCCCATTTTTTTTGCCCTCGTCTTACATCACAAACACCACACACGATATTTTCAAAAGTACTAATTAATTCCAATGCTTGGTTATTTTAGGTCAATTTCGTTTGGTTATTCTAGGTCAGTCAGACTTTAAAGTATTAATGACAGCTATTAATAGATTTAAATATCCTCCATGGGACACACGCACTCTTATTTTAATTGCAATGTGGACCGAGAGACGCGGGGAAACTAGGTCAGGTCACTTCCCCGGGCAAATGTCTTCTTCGATCTTCCAAGAGAATAATGCACTCAAGGCATTGATCTGCATAATTCATACAGATTAACTTCTCTCTTTTTATTATTATTATTAAACGAGATAGCTGGACTAGAAATTCGCTATTCGATGTCTGTGGTCAGTCCTTAGTAGCACGGACATATGTCTTGTCAGATTAAGTTGCAAACATCTGAGACTTGTCAGCGGTCTTGTAACTACTGCGATAATTGTGATGAACATGTCCCTCCCCCCCCCACCCCTCACCCCACCCCATCCTCTGTCTTCCCAAGTACAGCACTGGCCCATGAGATAGTAATGATTGCGATAAAAAAAATTAAAAGAAACTTCCTAAAATTGTCAACAGATATTAGAGAAACTCTTCTAACCCCTTTTGTGTAACCTGCTAAGACTGGGACTTCGGATTGATCAGAATTTGGATGGTATGTTCGTAATTACTTGGGCGTCGATGCTTCTAATAAAAGCCTTTTAGTACTTTTTGATACCTCTTAATGCGTAAGTCACCCTCCACAGGTGACGACATTAAATCCTCGAGTTACCTCTTTAAAATCTCTGAGGTGCTTCTCGGAGTCTCCGTGAGCCTTGATGGCATCCTTCTGTGACATGGATAGACTTTCTTCCAGCTCTCCGACTCGAGATGAAAGTGTTTTGGTCTGAAGGAGAGCTTGGCTTAGCTCGTGATTCTGTTTATCCAGGGCTTCCTGTAGGTGTATGATCTTCTTGACCCCGTCTTCACTATCAATCGATCCATTGGAGAGGAGCTGCAAGAACAAGATTTGCTAATTAATGCCAGTCAGGTAATGAGCAGTAATTAGGATAAATTGTACTCACATTATCTGCTGGAAAGTAAAATAAATTCATACACGCATACATACACCCACACATACACGCCATCACCATCGCAAAGGTTCCTTTTGCCTGTGACAAGGAATGAAAAGAACTAGCCAAGTAAATCAACATTTTATCCGTAAATATTCGAATGCAGACCTTTCCCAACAAAAGCTACTACAATTTCGATAAACATGGTCATACTGTACATAACTGAACAAGAAGTGTATTTTGGGGTGCTAAAGACTTGGTCCACTCTTGGCACAATAGATTTCTACACCAATTCAACAATAAACTATGTAAAAAAGTAAACGACATTTGGTCATTCTCCCTCTTTCTAGAGCGATTGGGAACATGCTCCAAACTTTATAATATATCAATGCAATACGCTCCGTTCTAGATGGAATTTTCTCCAGTAAATGCAATGCTTCTCAAGGTTTATGTACATATAAAAAACATTATCATAAATTGTGACATACAATTTTATGACTTTGCAGGCTGCTGCTGTAAACATAATTTCAAACTCACATTTTTCCCCTCCCCTATCCCCCTCCCCTCCACACAATAGTGCTGGTGGATGGATAGTTATTTCCTGTTTTCATCCGATAAAGCATTTACACATGATCACATGATGTTGAACATGCTTCAGACATGCAATTGGGATTGATATGACATTGTGATAGAAATTTACTTCTAGAGCTTTTAACCATGTCTTAAAGTAGCCTTCTGTGTTAAGGCAAAGATTTCATTGACCCTCAATGTACCTAGATCGTTTGAGCCTTTCATAGAACTTTAATACGTTCTCAGGTTCAAGATAAAAAAAACACAAGACTTCAACGAGTGCTTCTGTGCAAAATTTTCTGTTTGACAAATTGTTGAATTTGTTTCGAATCATTGGTCACAAGTTATTGGCCTTCGCACTGTTCAACCTGCATACCTCAAGACCACAAATAGACCCTGGGCCCTATCCCCCTGACCCCCACTGCTCTCAACAGGCCTGTCTGCTCCTAGAGTATGTGTCAAAGGGAAAATTAACCCATAAAATGTAAAATGAGATGCTTTAAAGAACCATTTTTTTATCTGTCAAACTGGTAAAGCACTTTCCTGATGGATTCCATCAATTGATCATGTGCAACATACCATTCCATCAATTGATCATGTGCAACATACAGACATACATGAATGTGTGAAATCTTTACTTGGGAGAAATGATCAATCAGCTGAAAATAATTTGATACCTCAAGGCCACTAGACAGTAATTTGAAAAATTTGATTTCCCCAAAAAAAGGGGGGGGGGGGAATAAGAAAAATAAAGTCAGATGACAAACAGACAAAAACACAAAGAAATCCAAAAAAAGAGATGAAATTTGCCTCTTCTCGTTTCCCATCTCCCTGAAGCAGGGGAACAAAAAAATAAATAAACGAAATATCCTATTTCAAAATGGACCAACATTTTGTGTGTTATTCACCACCAAATCACAAGAGGATAGGTAGGTAAGACAGTGATCTTCACTTCTTATGTGTTATGACGTCCCTGATACATGTTGCATATTCAGTAAAAATAAATGTCTTTAACATGTTGCATATTCAGTGTAAATAATTGACTTTGACATGTTGCATATTCAGTATAAATAAATGTCTTTGACATGTTGCATATTCAGTATAAATAAAGGACTTTGACACGTTGCATATTCAGTATAAATAAAGGACTTTGACACGTTGCATATTCAGTATTTTTAAATGACTGACATGTTGCATATTCAGTATAAATAAATGACTTTGACATGTTGCATATTCAGTATAAATAAAGGACTTTGACATGTTGCATATTCAGTATAAATAAATGACTTTGACATGTTGCATATTCAGTATAAATAAATAACTTTAACATGTTGCATATTCAGTATAAATAAAGGACTTTAACATGTTGCATATTCAGTATAAATAAATAACTTTGAGAGTCATTATCAGAAATCAGAGTCATCACCAGTTTGAAACAGTTTGTGGTCTGGAATTAATTTCAACGGTGTCTCTTCTTTCCCGCAGGAAAACGCTCACAATAGTTACTATACTCGATGTGGAATACTTTAAGAAAGCTGCAGTTTCCGATGAATTCTGCCAGGATCTGGTGATACTAAAACTTGTCCGTTACAACTTACTAGAAAGGTCGGGTATCGACCACTTCACATTGGTCACAAATAAACTGCACCAGGAAACAACTTTTGTTTCGGTCATCGTCATTTGGGAGGCCATTCATACGAATCCTACATGATAACATACCCTGCTTCTGGTTGGAGAACCCACAATGTATTAGGTTTCTTTGTGTCTGATGTTATTGTCAATTGTAAAAGTGCCCAGGGGTCCCGGACCCCTCTTTTTAAACATTCTTTCGCACTAAAAATCTTGCTCTGTGCTAGAGAAAGTGGTCAGATCCTGAGATATGTTCTTGTACATCAGATGGGGATGGGTAAGTGGTGGTCCCATTCCTGACGGTCCGGAGCAGGAATGGGTCTACAAATTACACGGCTGCCATGTGATTCGCAGCCCGTACATCAGGAAGAGCGAGCTTCATAAAAGCTGGTGTCCATCCCGGATCGTATCCAGGTGGATAGGGTCTGACATTATCCTCTGCTGACTGAATATTAACAAAACTTATGAAAAATTTAAAAAAAATGAAAACTCACCCTGTTAGCTTCATTTAAAGCTTCTTCTGTAGTGGAAGTGCTGACAGACCCTTGTGTATTTGCAAACTGTTTCTTTAACATAAATTTCTGTGCGGACGAAAAAGATAAAAATCACTGTCATAAAATCGGTGATCGAGTGTTGATCTGAAAACAATTCATAGCAGTTTGAATTCAGCTACCAGATTTTATGAATTGATCAGAATTTATTCTGAAACTTAGAACTGTCTCTTTTAATTATTTTACTGGAACTCTTTTAATTATTCTATCAATGTATAACCTCATGAGTTAAAATCCTGCATTGCCAAATCAACTGGGCCAATGTGGTGATATTTCCTAGGAACCATGTCTTTGCTGGAGATGCCAGTCTAAACCACAGCACTTTGCATAACACATGTCATGTCTCCCGATGCAAGGTGGGGGGGGGGGGTGGTGGTGGGTCATGTAAATTTGACAGCAATGATTTCCAAAGGTGGTGCTCCAATACCAATCATTCTGGTATGACTCTTGTTGACCAGTCTCAAACCTCTGTCAGCTAGGGCTTCATAAATAATTATTTTTGATTATAATTATTAATTTCAATATAATATTGTGAAGTTCTGTTAAGTTCCCAAAGAAAGGAGGACAAGCAATGAACCCATTTATTATTTTGACCTTATACTTGTTCTTTGTTTTTGTCATTCATTTTTCAATATAAAACTGAACTTTTTCCGGTAAAAGTAAACCAGTATTTGATAGGAAATGATGGTATAATATATATTAGCACATCTGGTGCAAACACCACTTCCTTCGGAGAAGGAAAGAGAAGAAAAGAAAAAATAAACCAAAAAGAAATTCTGCATTATAACACAGGACGACAGCATTGAAGAACATTATAAGTGTCTATGATGTTATTTTTAGGTCTGATCAATTCTTCATATTGTGCATGAAGAGAAAATTGAAAACATTATATCTCACCAATATTGAATACAATTTTTTGGGTTATTCGTAAAAAAAATTGTTAGTCACAAGCGGCAATCTTGAATGCAATTTCAATTCAATTTGTGGGTACAGAAAAGCGTCTCAGAGAACTGTCGTTACTATTTTCACACAATCATTCGGACCCCCTTTTTTAAAATAAACGTGCCGCTTTTTCTGTCTCTGTTGTAGAGTTAACATAAAAATGACCCACATTTCATTGATCTGGTTTTCTCTATATCCCACAAAAAAAGGTTAATTTCACATTTGACAATCTACCAGATAACATTTTCATTGTGCATCATGATGAAGATGGAAAAAAAAAATTATATTCAAAAATATTACAGGACGAACAACATGATAATCATTTGACTGCAAACTAGGTTATTTTCATAAAATGTCATTATGTCTTGAAGCTAAACATAATAAACAGAAGTGATCGCTGAAAGATGCCATCCTAACATTCTCATTTTGATGGGGCTGTCTTTGGCGTTTTAACAGAGAGCTCTTCTACGTAGGTCTTCATGTGCAAGAGATATATGTACTGCTTTACAGACCTCTGAATCAAGGTTAAAACCATTGCATGAAAACGGTCACCATTGTGCGGACTTGCCCGGATTTTGCCCGGAAGCTAACTGGCTTCAAATGTATCAACAAAGATACAACCCTATTCCAAGTTAAGGGAACATTAACCCTTCTCATCCAAACTTGCCCCCCCCCCCCCCCCCCCCCCGCATATTCTTCTGTCGATGTTCCTACCTTATTCAGTACTATCTTTGTTACCATCATCAGAATACAGAGGTTTAAAAAAATAAAAAATAAATATAAAAATATAAAAATAGATGTCTACGCTAGGTTCTATTAAAAAATTATAAGGAAAAGGTCTGACATCACTCCATTGTCAAAGAAGACAGCAAATGCAATCAATTTCTTATTGATCTGAGGTACTCGTTTGAGCTCAATTATGCCTGCAAATTCAGTTCGATTCTTTTCTCTATAGATATCTTGGGGTTCACAGATCATTACATTTTAATACACTAAGACACTGTGGATATTGCATACTGCATATATGTTATATATAAACACACATATGTTTATATATCTTTTATATAGATACCCATCGATTTATAATGAGTCCTTCAGTGCAAGCATGAAATTTTTACACAAAAAATTAAAAAAACATAAATAGTAAATAAACAAAATGAAAAGACCAAAGGTATGTCTGTGAAGGCTTTATAAAGAATCCTTAAATGTCAAGTGTCATCTCATGTTATCCCAAGGACTTCATGAAATAATTAAGTGTTCACAATTTCTCTTTTCATTTCATCAATGTTTGAAGAAGTGTACATTTTGTTTCTCATAAAATTAATGAACATACTAGATTCTGTACTGCATGTGTTCAGAAACATTTTCACATTACATAGCAGTTTGGGCCTGTCCTGGAGACCACAAATTATGTTGAATGTTTTTGGCCTCATTGCTAAGTTACACTCTATGAAATGACAGGTTATATACACACATATATACATACATATATACATATATATATATACATATATACATATATACATATATACATATATACATATATACATATATACATATATACATATAAACATATATACATATATACATATATATATATACACACACATTTATATTAGCAATAACAAAAAATTCACATGTATGCTATTCCTTCTTTATAAATTAAGAGTCAACAAAGGTTTGAGTTTAAAACCAAAAACTACACACTAGCAGACTCGGACCATCACTGTCTAGAATTTCAGATCAGGTTCTCAGACAGCACTTACCAACAAAAGTATGATGTTGCATCCTGTATCCCTCCTCACATACCCCCACCCCCACCACACCCCACCACACCCCAACAACACCCTCCCACCACACCCCCTCTCCTAAAGATTTGGAATACATTTGGACTGCAACAGTTATCGTTCCTGTTTTTCGATCTCACAAATGTTTCCACGTATATGCTGCATTACATTCAACCTTCTGTTCCGACAAGCTCTCTGTAGATTAGTACGCAGCAGGTGAATGTACCCTCAAATCAAGACCATGAATATACCCTCAAAATTCAAAGAGGACAGAGGGGGCCCCCTATATAGTGGGAAGCCTTGAGCAAATAACACTCAAAAAACTTCTGACTCTATTGGTGCAATCCATAAATTGAATAAGTAATATCACACAATAGGTATGGTATGTTCTTGAAAACGTGAATATTTTTACCTGAAGGTTTTATAATGTGGACAACCATAGTACTGAGGGAACGTTAACCCTTTAGATTTAACATTAACATTAAACCATAGTACTAAATTGCATCAGATAAGAAGTAGTCTTGGTTATGAATGATACAAAAATAATAAAAAATAATAAAAATAATAAAAATAATAAAATCTACTATAAGCAAAGGGAGCAGTTAGTAGTGCTGTACTTAAAATCAATGACACTTAACGTTACCAGTAACAATCTTTTGATTATTCTTTATTCGAACCAACGGGGAACCGTACAAACATTCTCTCATTGAAGTGTTTGACATAAAAGGGGAATTAAAACAGCCCACGATGTACTATCCAGGTGACAATTGTCAGTGATATTAGGCATCCCTCAACACATCCAACAGTCCAAGTGAGAGATGGAGAGAGAGAGAGGGAGTAGGTTTTGCTTCTAAAATGTTTCACAGCGTGAGTAAGGTATTCCTTGACACAGATTGTTATTTTGATGGCACAGGAAGAAAAATACCAAGTAGATATGACAAACCTCTCTCAGAGATGAGACTGCGAAACTAAAAGCAGCTGACTGCATTTCTATGTCAACAACCCTAGTAACGAGTGCCTACACTGACACTCCTGGATCATCCCGGATCATCCTGGATCATCCCGGCATCTCAGCTGACTGCATTTCTATGTCATACAACCCTAGTAACAAGTGCCTACACTGACACTCCTGGATCATCCTGGATCATCCCGGATCATCCCGGCACCTCAGCTAACTGCATTTCTATGTTATACAACCCTAGTAATGAGTGCCTACACTGATACTCCTGGATCATCCCGGATCATCCTGGATCATCCCGGCACCTCAGCTGACTGCATTTCTATGTTACAAATACAACCCTAGTAACGAGTGCTTCCACCGACACTACTGGATCATCCTGGATCATCCTGGCACATCAGCTGACTGCATTTCTATGTCATACAACCCTAGTTCCACTAACGAATGCCTCCACCGACCATACTGGATCATCCCAGATCATCCCAGCACCTCAGCTAACTACATTTCTATGTCATAAGACCCAATTAAGGAGTGCCCACACTGACACTCCTGGATCATCCCGGATCATCCTGGATTATCCAGACACCTAATCAAACTGCATTTCTATGTTACACAACCCAATGCACTTCTCAGAACTTCAACCTGTAGTAACACCTAGATTATCCAGACACCTAAGCTAACTGCATTTCAATGTTACACAACCCAATGCACAAGTTTCCCAGTACCTCCTCTCGCAAGTTAAAACCTTGATAATCCAGAAACCTAAGCTACCTGCATATCTATCTTACACAACCCAATGCACTTCCACTTATAGTAAAAAATCCTCAAACTTACTGTGTTTGAATATTTACCAGCAAGGTGCTTACCTGTCCCCTGACATGCACAGCACTATTGCTCTACCATGCCATAATTGAACCAAAAATGTCTTTAGCACTGTACCCTCCTCTAAGTGACCGCTAACTACCAGTCAGTTACCCTCCTCATACTACCACCCAAAATGCCTAGAAGTGTGTCTTTTGTTTGGAATTATCCAGACACGTCAGGACCAGAGATTGTCTAGATATAGAAATATAACTTGGGCAATCCACATTCTGAAACTGTAATCATAAAACTTACTGGTTTAGATATTTACGAGTGACAAGCTTACCTGTCTCCTCACAACCTTAGCACCTCATTCTACCATGTCTAGTATGCCCTGGTAATCTTTTAACACTGTGCACCCTCAACGACCGGCTCCTCCGGTCGTTGCCCTTCATTCTCATTCTACCATCCAAAGTGTCTACACATGCGTTTTCGTAGTGGATAGTGAATCTTACGGAAATTGCCCGGATAAATTGGATTTTTACCTTCTATACATCCTTTTGGATTTCAGAATGTTCTACAGTCTGTTACAGCCAGAGATTGTCTGGATATAGAAACATAATTTGGGCAATCCACATTCTGAAACTGTACTGTAGAAGACTATACATTGTAAAAGGACTGGGCAATGTGGTTACAACAGGTACTACAGAGCCAGGAAGGGGCCATGTCAATTGGAACCTGGAAGGCTCACCCCTGAATCAGGCTTCCAAGGATTGTTCATAGTGTTTTCGTGACTCACCTCTTGATTTGATTTATCTAGCTCCTCTTCTAACGTAGCTACCCTCTCCAGCGCCACCCGTAGCCTCTCTCTGACTTTCTCGTCTAAAGCTTTATGGTGTTCAAAGAGAGACTTGAGGGCTTTCAGGACTTCCACCTCCGATGATACCCCAGCAGGCGACGATGCTTGGCGCTTGACCACGGTCATTCTGAGGGATCGCTCGTGTCTCGAGACAAGGCACTCTAGATGTTCCAAGAGTAACTGTTCAGAGTAAAGACAAAGAAAAGGGACCGCTACTTTAAACCATGTTGGTGTAACAAAAAAAAAGTTTCTAAATGTTAGTGTAGCACATTTCCATACAAAAAGGTTATAGTAAAGAGTGGAAACAAATCTTTTGCTTCACAATTTTTTTTTGATTTACAATCTTGACTCTATGACATTAGTTTTTCTAGTAATGGGAGAGATATCACACTTAGCAATTTTCAACTTTTCACTGAAAAGGATGAGGTGGTAAGGGGGAACGACAGCAGAATTTGGAACAACCCAATGCGGCCGGTTTCTCTCTATGGAGGTCCGAGAAAAAACTGATAAAAGAAACAGAGCTTTGAGAAGAAACAGATGTTTGAGGGCTCCTATGGAAATCAGTGCTTCTGCACTGAGCAGGACTACCCTCATTATGACAATAATAAAAAAAATATAAAAAAGAGCTGTTGAAGTGAACAATGAAATTGATTTCTGGAATTAAAACAAGTCTCTTACTCTTGTGTTATTTCTTTCTGCTTTTAATTCATTTATTTCTTCATCTTTCTCCAATA